>JAMQGT020013978.1:0-95522 GCA_024447675.2 Pterophyllum scalare
GTGTTATGTTATAGCCTTTAAACTCATCGTATTGCTAACTGTAATATACGCATAGGTGGTAAGGGAGGAAGTGTTTTTCCATTTATGACTAAAAAGGACAGTGGTGCAAGTCTGCAAAATGTCATCCCGAACCACTGTAGAACACCACAATTTATTTTGTATTCCCTGAGCAAGAAATTAAATAAAGCATTACTACTATTTCTTTCAACTGCTTTACAGGTTGTCACAGTGAATCGGCTGACTCCATCTCACCCTAACTCTAGCATCCTCCACTGTCACCTCTGCGTTTTCTACCTTCACTACATCCATGAATCTTCTCTGTGGTCTAAATAAAGAATTAACCACAATTTTTTTTTTTTTTTTAGAGAGAGTCCAAGACCGTTAAAATGTTCACATCTGCTAACCTCTAAGAACAACAAGTAGTACTGGAGGTCAAGTTAGAGGGACTGCTCGAGCTGGATAAGGCACAGAAAATGAAGGTGACTCGGGAAGCTTTACGAGTCTCTCAGTGCTTCATTTCCTGATGTGATGAGCAAATCATTAAGTGGTTCAAACCACATGGGAATGAAGTGCTGGAGAGGCAACAGTCTGTTTATCAGAACCACTGACTGTTGTAACGTTAAGTGACTCCAGCTTTCAACAGTCTGAAGGTTTTATGGCTGCATTGTACAGCCTACCATTCATATACATGAGCCTGCGCCACCAGCCTCTACCTCCAGCATGCTTTGACTAATTTTAGCTTATATCAACAACATTAGTTCTCGTCCTGTGGGAGGAAAAAACTATTTTCTTTTATTTTTTAACTAGAATCCTCAAGGATAAATATTGCCCTTTAAGTTAATATATTTTCATCTGGTGGATGCAATTTTAATTGACACCTTTTGATTTCTTTAGAGTTATAAAAAATAATGCACAGCTTTTAATAAAGGCTGCACAGTCTGTATATTAACAAAAATATTGTTGTTCAACCCCCCTGATGCCATAACTACAAACAGGAAGAAAGTCACAACTATTAGAATGACTTAAATTAGAATTCACATCCCTGAATGTCTATCATCCACGGAGCAGTGTGCGCCTTCTAGTCTCTGCAGAATATTATTTGAAATGTACATAGTTTGCTTACATTGTAATGCTCTGGTGAAGGCCAAGAACAGTAGCATCTCAGAAATCCCTTTACACAGATAAGGCTTCTTGAATTAAAAGGGATTAGTAGTCAGTGACTAAAGCAAGTAATCCCTCCCTCCCAAAAAAAACGAGGAAAAAAAAGATGATGGCATAGAGGATTCATTTCACCGATAAGAGTAGTAATAAAAGAGGGAGGGAAAAAAATTCACCTCTAGCATGTGGAGTAATCCTCTCTCTCTTGCACTATTTAAGGATCAATCTTGTATTATGAGCATCAAAAAACAGCCTCCCATGCTTTAATGTTGACAAGTTAATGCTCGTCTCACAGCAAATGAGGAAGAATTTGGATAACAGGTTTGTTTAAAAGTAAAAAAAAGAAAAAAAAGGGCCATTTTGAACTCCTGCTGCTCCTCTGTTTTTATTTTAATGTTAACTGAATAACTTTGCATTAGGGATGACTAAATAATCACGTTTGCATGTGTTACCTTACCTGACTGTTGCAACCCCAGTCACAACAATGGCAGCAACGCATATCTGTGCACAGCAGCTGGGTCCTCATTTAAGTGACATTCAGATAAAGCACACCTTTGTTACGAGCCCAGGCGGGAGTTTATAGGCACTGACATAGTTAGCCACTTTAATCCAGTGTGCAAACATTTGCACATGCAGAGTAAACCTTTTCTACCCATCCGACTCGTTTACCTTCCTTCAAATTCAGCGCCAAACTCTTAATAAATTCAACTCCAGAAACATTTTCTCCACAGCGGTGACGCCTGCAGCCTGGAGGCGTTCGTGTATTTACCCTCACATCACTGGTTAATATGTTGTTATATCGGTCAGAGTGGCATGCACTAGCAGTGCACTGCATACCAGAGATAGCGAGCAAAGCCAAAACAGCGATGGTTGGACAAAAATGGTCACACTCAAAACAAGCTTAAGACACCATTTTGAAAATCCACCGATTTCTAGATAACCACTCCGAGATGCCATCTTGCCAATTATCACTAGATTAGCCACCGTTAGCATGGCGAGCCAGCCATTCCGAAACACTCCACGCAGGAATCTGTATGCGTCGTATAATACTAACGTTAGCTTAGCTTAGCTTGCGTGCTAGCCTGAAAAGACAGCCGCTAACCCGCCGTAGCATCCCTGCATCCCTCGGCACACGCTGCCCCCCACCAAAAAAAACCCTAAAAAACAAAAACGCTAATTAGCAAGTTAGCCGGGGCAAGATTAGCAGATGACAACGAAAACCACTCGCAGTAGTTCAAACCCTCAAGGCACCGAGAAAGCAGCTGTTAAGATTACTACCTAGCGGACAGCACATAAAGTTTAAAAAAAAAAACCCTGACACATGCTTAAAGTAGTATCACTTTAACTCCGCTGTTTGAGCTAGCCGCTTTAGCTTAGCCCGCTAGTTCCCCACTGTAGCCACCACGGAGGACAATTAAAGGGATACGGAGGGAAAAAAAGACAGAGGAAAAAAACCCCGAACAAGCATCAAGAAAACACATGGACATTCTTGCCCCTCATGACAAACAACATAAAAGACTTACCAAAGCCACTCGGTCGACCAAGGGAGCGAAAAAAAAGATTCCCCAAATGTGTACGTGCTCTCTCCCGTGTGAGTGCGCTGCCTCGGGTCGGTGCGGACTGGCTCTGCTACAGCAGCGTTTTGTAGGGCCAGTGGCGCTGGGAAGACAGCTTTCACCCGGAGAGACGGCCACAGTGTGGGGGATGGGGATGCACTGCCGGGAGAGAGAGAGGGAGGGAGGGATGCAGGGATGCAAGAGAGAGAGGAGGGGGCCCGACCCACCAATAATATAAACTGGAGAGGCTCTGATAATGGCCCGATAATATATACCAATTCAATGCAGCTTTTAACCTGTAAAATCAGTATATGGCGTTAGTATGTGCTGCATGTTTTCACTGATATTACTCCAATTTATTTCAACAATGAGGCAGTCACTGACTTTTATACGCTGGTCTGTTGATGAAAATGAAAAAAATGAAGGAAGATAATGTATCATGTGTAATCTGCTTTTTTTCTTTATTCTTACATGTGTGTTTACATTTTTTTCTTTTTTTGCATGATTCATCCCACATTTTGTGTATGAATAGCCTAACAGAATACTGTCTACAAAAGCTTATACTGTAATCATGAATTTCAGGCATTTTCAAGAGTGTTTTTATGTCACCGGCAGCACTGTGGTAGTCAAACGGTACTGCAGCGTCGTTTTAAGTTCACATTCACTAGTTCAGATTCAATGGCTGTTGTCCTATGCGTTGCCATTATCTATTTTCCACAGCACGGCAGCGCCATCCAGTGGTAATAAATAATACTGCTTCAACACTGTGAACGAGGCAGGTGTAACAAGGAAGCTGCAAGAAGCAGAAGTAGTGAAGGTGGATGGCAGCAAGGGTGAAATAGAAGGTTTACAATGGTAGTGAGACCTGTCATGATGACTGGTTTGGAGATGCTGGTACTAACATAAAGGCAGGAGACTGAGCTGGGAGAGACAAGAATGGACAGGAATAGAACGTAAGGATTAAAGAGAAAGAATATATCAGAGGGACAACTCAAGTCGAGTGCTTTAGAGACAAGGCACTCAACTATGTTGTTGAAATTTCTACAATAAATTTGAAATTGATAAATGAAATAAATTTAAGGGAAAAAAACAGTGTAAAATAGTCCAGAATTCTTTCTTATTTAAAAAATATATTTGGCGGCATTTTTGTACTGTTTAGTTATATGAAAAGTATCTAAGTCACTGTTAAAATAAACATTTACCAATGACTGTGACAGAGAAAGCACCTGTGGTTTACTAAGCAACCTAACCTGTATAATGTCTGAATCCCAATTGTTCTAAATTTGCAACTGAAACAAATAGAGAGGCTGGCTACACTCGTCAGAAAGAACCAACCAATAAGAGAGAACTACAGTTCCCAACAGTCACTGCGCCTCCTTCTGCTATGAAGAAAGGGGCGTGTATATGGAAACAAAAAATGGGACATAAGCGACAAAAGCTTTATTCTTCTTAGGAGAAAAAAACCCCGTAAATTCAGCAAACAAGATTACCGGAAGAAAATGATTAACCGCAAAAAAAAAAAAAAAAACCTGACCAAAACCTCGCGTGATTTCAGGCTTCCGGAAACTACAATAGAATGAGAGCTCTCCGAGGTGCTGACACTTTCGTGAGTATTACGTGTCCTGCCTCAGACTAACTAGCTGTATATTTCACACATTTTATACCGTTATATTCTTTGACTTTTTCCATCCATATATTACCTAAGGTCGTGTCTAATGTGTTTATTGTGAATGCAATAATTGTGTCAGATATTGAGTGTGCCAGACATAGTGATAGTACTTCTTCATGTCTTCATGGTAGAGAAAGACTGGACTGTGTGTTACAGATCTGTTCATGTAAAGTAACTTGTCACATTCTTTTATCTCTTCCTTCCTCTTTATTTGTATGTCTCTCTCTCTCTTACAAATTCATTCCATTACTATAAATTTGCATCATATTTATATGCTTTATTATTTCAGATTTCGTCAAGATGAATGATAATCAAGATTTGTCCTCGTGTTTGACCAACACCCACAACCCCTGCAGCAGCAATAGCCCACCCAGCAATAAACCTGGCAGTGCTCCACAATGCAACGGGGTTCCAGAGCGTCGGACGATGCTGCGGGTGTCTGAGTCCCATGGACTGCAGCTCCTGGGCGTGCTCAGATCGCTCAGGGAGAGAGGCCTGCTGTTTGACTTCACCATTAAGGTGCAGGAACACAGCTTTCCCTGTCATCGTTGTGTTCTTGCAGCCTGTAGTGATTTTTTCAGGTATCTATCTATCTATCTATCTATCTATCTATCTATCTATCTATCTATCTATCTATCTATCTATCTGTCTGTCTGTCTGTCTGTCTGTCTGTCTGTCTGTCTGTCTGTCTGTCTGTCTGTCTGTCTGTCTGTCTGTCTGTCTGTCTGTCTGTCTATCTATCTATCTATCTATCTATCTATCTATCTATCTATCTTTAATGATTTCTCTCATGTATTTAGGGCCATGTTTGAGGTGGATATGCGAGAGTGTGGTGATGGTTCAGTGACGCTAGGTAACCAGTGTCCAGCAGCAGTGAGTTCTTTCCTGGACTTTGCCTACTCTGGAGAGACACTTATCACTGATGGCAATGTAGAGATATTGTTTCAGCTTGCCTCTTTTCTGCAGGTAGAAATGCAACCACTACATCTTCCTTCTTACCCTTAAACACATTAATTTTGCCATGGCTTGCTGGGATACTGCAGTCCCAGAAAAATCATTAATGTTATAATTAACACCTGTGTTTTCTTTCTGCTATGACACAGCTATGATACACTTGTCCTCTTTATTATTATTAATTGTATTTTATTACCATTTTGTCCCCATTATGAAGAAACACCTTAAATACGTAGTCATTAAAAGGAAGACTTATGGTGATGTGAAAAAATAATTGCCCCTCTTGTTAAATCATGAATTAACTGTGATTAACCATATTTTTTGGAAGGCTGAATTCATTTTCACTAACCACACACAGGCCTGATTACTGCCAGACCAGCTAAATCAAGAAATCACTTAAATAGAGTCTAAATAGAGCCTTTCTGACAAAGTACAGTAGCCCATCAGTTTGTGCCCTGAAGCTCAGGTTATGGAGCAGGACAATGATCCAAAACACACCAACAAGTCCATTAAATGTGATTGCTGCATTTTTAAGTATGACCTTAAACAGACTGTTCATGCTCGTGAACATGTGAAAGATTGTCAGTTACCATGTTATGCAGGGATTGCAGTTCTTGCTGCCAGGGGTGGCACAAGCAGTTATTAGCTTTAGAGGGCAATTACTTTTACACATAGTGTGAATGAAATCATAATTTAAAAACTGCATTTTGTATTTACTCAGGTTGTCATTGGCTAATATTAAAATTTGTTTGATGATCCAAAACATGTAAGTGTGACAAATATGCAAAATAAATAAATATATAAATAAATAAAAGAAATCAGGAAAGGGGCAAATGCTTTCTCACAGTACTGTATACTTGTAACAGTCTGTTTTCGACTTAAGCACTTGTCTGTTAGTGGCATTAATCTCAGTTATGGCCTCTGTAGAGATCAACGTTGCATTTGTTGCTTTTTGAATATGAATATTTTCCCTGCTCTTGCTGTTGTGCCCTCAGGTGTCTGTCCTGTCCAAAGCTTGCAGCGACTTCCTGATAGGAACCATGGATCTTTACAACTGTCTGTCCCTCTTTTCTCTGGCGGAGGCATACGGCTCAGCCTCTCTCCTTCAAAGTGCCAATGAGTTTGTGGTTCAGAACTTCTCTGAACTCTCCAAAATGCAGGACTTCCTGGATATGCAGGTGAAACCTGATCTTGTACCAAAATACTATATGTACAAAGAGAAAAGCTTGTCAAAGTCTCTGTTATACTTTTTCTCTTTATTGGGTTGCTAAACACTGCAGTACGTCTGCCTTAACATCTGATTAAGGGTTCAAGCACCAATGGAGTTGGATCTTTTTTTTTGCATTTGTGGTGGGATTTTTTCATATTATTATTAAGATGTTTTAGTTAATTTTAGTGATTTGACAGCTCTGAAACCCATTCAACTGCAAAATAATATGCAGCTGCTTTTGATTCATAATGTATCCAAAAAGCATGTTTGTTTTTTGGTCATTTAACACTTTTGTTATCTCATTATTTAAGCTGACAAACACATCATATAAAAAAAAAAAAAAACAGACCGTCTTTATCATCTCCATTACTCTTTTCAGGTTAATGTCTTGAAGGTGTGCCTAGGGTCAGATACTCTAAATGTGCCCAGTGAGGAGGCAGTGGTGTTGTCTCTCCTTAGATGGATTCACCATGATCTCCCAGGAAGACAGAAGCTGTTGCCAGGATTGCTGCCTTTAACTCGACTGCACCATCTCCCTGCACCTGCGCTAAAGGTATAAGCACACCTTTACCTGTGGCTTTAAGATTGTATGCAGTTTTGCAGGTTTGTGATAACATCATCTTTCCTGTGTTGGCTCTGACCTTCTCCCTTAGTCTCTTTGTGATTCAGACCCTCTCCTCTGCGAGGATGAGTCCTGTCTAAGCCTTGTGTCAGAAGCCCAGAGCAGAGAGACAAAGTACAATGGCCTGCTCACTAATGCTAGGCCCGCAACCACACAGAGCTATATCTACATCCACAAGACGGAGGAGAATGGAGAGATCCGGCATACCTTCTGCTACTGTCTGGAAACAGACCAGTGGAAAGAATTGGGAGCAGGGCAAGAAGAGGGGACAGTTATAATGCCAGACCCACCAGGATCTTACCTCACCAGCTATGCTGAGAAAGTATGTTTTGTGCGGTTTAGTTCAGCAGTCCAGACTTAAACATTTAAATTACATAAAATTTAAAATTGTCAATTTGTGAATTTTCTTTAATAGTTATATAGTATTATTTTACTAGAAAAAAGCACCACCTTTTCTTATTCTTTTTTCTTGTTGATGCTAAAGATTTTGATTGCCACGTTTTCTGCTGTCTACTGGATCACAGATGTTTGTCACAGGTGGTTGCCAGGGGAATTGTTGCCGGGCGATACGTCTCCACGTGGCTGAACCTTCCCATGATGCCACTGATGAGGTTTGGTGCTTCTGTCCCGTGACCTTATCCTGCACACCTGCACCAGCCATGCTTAAGCCCAGAACCATGCACACAGCCGTGTCCTGCCTGGACCGAGTGTATGTTATTGGGGGACGGACCAAGGGATCCAGAGGGGGGGCTCCCAGTCTGCTGGAGGTAACAGTGTTGGTTGGGATATCCTTTCATTAATAGGTCAATAAATAAATAAACTGATGGCCAAAAGTGTTAATTTAATTGATGTGTTATGCTGCATTTTAGGTGGAGTATTACAACCCTTTGGCCCAGACCTGGTGCTCTGTCAGTCCACTGCCCACTGCTATCTTCTACCCTGAGGCCAGTGCTTGTGGCAGTGTAATCTATACACTGGGGTCGGAGGTGGAGATCACAGATTCCTTTAACCCCTCACTCGACTGCTTCTTCTGCTATGATGCCCTGCAAGACCAGTGGAGCCGCCTGGTGGCAGAGTTTGGCCAGTTCTTCCATGCTACACTGGTCAAGGCTGTGTCAATTAATAATACACTGCACCTCTGTGACTTGTCCACATATAAAGTGAGCCATGACTTAGTTTATCAGTCATGCCATTGCATTAAAAGATTAGGAGCTTGTGTAAAAGTGTGTCTTTCTTCCTTTCAGGTCTACAGTTTTTGTCCAGAGACCTGTGTCTGGAAGGGTGAAGGGTCATTTGAATGTGCTGGGTTCAATGCTGGAGCAGTGGGCACGAGAGACAGAATCTACATTCTGGGCGGAGACTATTCACCTGATGAGATCACTGATGAGGTTCAGGTACGCTGAGCTAAATGTGAATCTTGACTCTCAGGTTGTTCTAATGACACCTAACAAGCGTCTCATATAATTCCGTCTGAATATTTGACAATTCTTCTTGGCAGAATTGGTACAGTTCATTTAAATTGGTTGAGTTCTGGCTTTTAAGCCTAGTCCACAGATTTTCAATAGGGTTAAGGTCGGGGCTTTGGGAAGGCCATTCCAGAAGTTTAATGCTAACCTGCTTTATCCATTCCAAAACCAGTTTTGATGTGTGTTTGAGATGATTGTCCTGTTGGAACACCCAATTGTGTCCAAGTTTCAACCATCAAGCTGTTGATTTGAGGTGAAGTAAAGAATTTGGAGATAGTCCTCCTTTTTCATTATTCCATCCACTTTGTGCAATGAACCTAAGTGGAGGAGTTTTTAGTATCTCTGGGTCTTGTTCACGAGTGAGGGAAGAGGGGAGCAGGAGATTGACAGATGAATTGGAGTTGGGGCTGCAGTGATTCAAATGCTGTACTGGTCTCTTTTGGTAAAGAGGGAGCTGAGTGTAAAAGCAAAGCTGTCGATTTACCTGTCGATCTACGTCCCCTACCCTCACCTGTGCTCACAAGCTTTGGGTAGTAACTGAAAAAACGAGATCACGGATACAAGCACTGGAAATTAGCTTCCTCTGAAGGGTGACTGGCTTCTTCCTTAGAGACAGGGTGAAGAGTGCAGTCATCCAAGAGGGGCTACTGTAGAACCGCTACTCCTCCACATCAAAATAAGCCCGTAAAGGTGGTTAGGGCATCTGACTAGGATGCTTCCTGGGGGCCTCCTGGATGAGGTCTTCCAGGCGAGAGGAGGCTCCATGGCAGACCCACAACATGCTGGAGAGATTATATCTCTTGGCTGGCCTGGGAACTCCTCAGTGTTCCCCTGAATAACCTGGAGGAGATGGCTGGGGAGAGGGAGGTCTGGACTTCTCTGCGTATTCTGCTGCCCCCACGACCCAGACCCAGAAAAGAGAAGGAAAAAATAGATGGATGGACTTTTTTTCTTGGTAGGCACCCTCTCAGTCCATAGCAATGAAAAACTTGCCTTCCATCAGTTTATTGTTAATGGCAGGCTTGAGCCTTGGTGGTTCCTGGTTTGTTCCTGAACATCCTAACCAATTTCCTCTGAAGATGACAGTTTGGGTCTTATTCCAGACCTTGGTAAAGTGATAACACATCCAAATAACTTGTACGTCTGTACAGTTGTTTGAACTGATAATCTTGGAATCTGCAATTGTTAAAAAATGGCTAAGAGAAATCCAAAATAAATTCATACTTGTGCACCCAATTCTTGTTTTCTAAAGTCATTAAAGATGTATGCTCTACAGCCATTCCACTTCGGAAGAAAAAAAAAAGTTCTTAGTTTTGATTTTCACTGTCTACTGTATGCTTTCATCTTATCGTGTATCCAGGTGTACTACAGTGGGAGGAGTCAATGGGAGGAAGTGGCACCCATGCCCAAAGCTCTCACTGAGTTCCACTGCCAGCTCATCAGCTTCAACAGATACAGAGACCCATGGCACGATACAGCATAATGAACACCCACCCATGCAGCAAACATGCATGTGGATGTTTGGTATGTGTGCATGAGCCTCCCTTGGCTTTCCAAACTGTGCACATGACGGACAGCTAACACTTTGAGAGAGAATGCTATTTCCTTATTTAACCAGCAAATAGACACCCTTGACACCTAGATGCTCTTTTGAAAGAGTATCTGGAGCCAAGAAAGGCAACTAACACCACATTTCCTCTCACAGATTATCATTATATGAGAACACATTAGCCAGATGGTTTATTTATTTTTTTATTTAAGATCATATTTGATCCTTAAATTGTATGTGTGAAGTTCCTGTTGTCATAGGACCTTTGTTGTCAATCTAATGATGGCCCCTCCCATGGAGGACCCCTTTTAGAAATTCTACTTTAGTACCTGAATATTTATTTTTGTCTGACAGCATGTTACTGATAGAGAATCCATAATACTAATTAGAATTATTTGTAAATTTGCCAGCTCCCTTGCAGCTACAGTACAGACTCTGTTCAGGAATTTTTTCCATCTTTACTTTTTCTGAATTTGGGATTTTTGATTTGTAAATTTTTGGCAGGAGTACATAAAATTATGGCACAGAGGGCCACTGGGAACACTTCGACTTTTAAGACCAAAAAAAACCCACATAAGACTTTATGTGGGTTTTTTTGAGCTGCTGGAGAGTTGCTAGTACGTAGCTCTGTTTTTGAAAGTACAGCTAGTTTAAAACTGGATTTAAACATCATGTCAGTGTGCACTTTAATTGGCTTGCTTTTATTCTGTGATTGTCATGTGTTCGTGCATGTTCTGGTTCTCCTCTCTTGGTGTACACAACAGTTCTTCATGTGCAACTTTATCAGTCATAGAGAAACATGCTGTAGCTTCAAAAGGATACTGTAGACTGAAGTTTAACAAAAACCCCAAAGAGCAAATGTGGGCTTTTTGGTGAAAATCATGACTGCATGGCAAGTTTGTGGTACGAAACAGAAGTCAAACAAATGAAAGACTGTTTAATGGCAAGAGGTGAACATAAACATAATGCTTCATTATTTGGTTTGTCTTGTTTTATGATTGTATTCTGTGTCCTTGTTTGTCATGTTCATCCCTTTGGAAAAGCAGAACAAGAGACACGACAGCATGGTTGAGTGCATCAAGAGTCACGTGAATGACACTCAGACATACAGCCTCTGGTGTGCACTCCTGTTTATACTGACATTGCCGAGTTTTCTAGCCATCACATTTGGGCTTTCCTCAATTTCATTTCTATTTATTCATGATGCTCACTCTACTGTGGTTTCACATTCAACACTCAAAAATACAGACTCACAACTTGTTTGTTATTCATAGTTTGCCCTGGCTTTAGTAATCACTTGTTGCTGACCTCACATGAATACTAGAGCTCTTGATGTAAACACTGTATGGACACTATTCAGCCAGCGGTGAAGTCTTCCAATAACCACGCCAGCTTCCCGCCACACATGTCTCTCCATCCTCACTGCCTCACATACATGTCCTCTCTCATTGCCTATTGCTTTAGTCCTGGTAAGATTTCACCAACAGCCACATCAGCAGCACAGTGATTAAGACGATCATGAAGTTGAGGAACAGCTCCTGCACTGAGCGATCCATGGCGGTATAGAGACGGAGTGGATAGGTGAGATTGCAGAGGAGAAATCGGTTGCTGTGAAGAGAAGGGCACTAATGCAGAACCTGAATGGAAACAAACCAGTATTTCAGTTGTTAGAGTGTAGACATAAATGCACATTAAACAACGGTGAACATGCTCTGTGCTGGTTTGTACAGTTGCTGTTATAATAGGTTAGATCAGTGACTTCTCTGTCGAGTTGCTGTTCACAGTTACCATCAGTCAACAGAGAAAACAGTATCCCCTCATATTAATATAGGACACACACACACAAACACAGAGCATACATGCAAATATACTAAAACATCAAATTCAATGTTCTACGCAAATTGTTTACAAGTTGTATTAACTGGATCAAATTAAAATATTTAAATTTTGAGTTCAGGTAAGTTTTGACGTGTGCCATTACTAGCTCACATAAATTGGCAAAACTGAGCAATTTACTGAGGAGAATAACACAAAACTGGACTCAGCTGTTACCTTGCTTGCCCGCCTGTGATCCCACTGCAAATAGGAAAAAAAGAAAGCAAACGTTATCGTCTGCTCCTTTTCTCGCCCTCCGAGAGAAGCTTTTCTTCTTTTGGAAACGTCTCTGTTGTGGCAGTGCTCCTCTTTAGCCTCTGTTTCTTGTTATTGTCCAGTTTTCTGCTGTTGCCAGGGGGAGGGCCTGCTCCTAAAGTAGCCATCCTCAGTGGACCGCCCATGGTTCACATAGACACACACTGATGTCACACGCCAACTAAACAACCAATCCAATAGAGTGTGTTATTTTCCACAATCTGGTCCACTGGAGTTTTCCTTTCCATAACCATACAGAGTATCTCCCTCTCTCACACGTACGTGCACACAACGGAGGAGGGTCTCTGGGTTATTTATAACACATTATTGGAGATACTTGGTGGATTAAAGTTGCTCCAAATACAATACTTGTATCATCTGATGGATATAGGAAACTAACAATATCGCCCAGTATGAGAGGAACTGTGTTCAAAAGAAGAGAAAAAAGATAACTGAGCAATTGCTTCAAAATGTAACATACCAGACATGCTGGTTTTAAACTAGCTGAAACCTCAATTAATCGGTTGTTTATCAAGCCACTTCTCAACTTACAAGCAAAGAATTTGTAAAGGCAGGAAAGTATAATGATATCTGCAGTACATAAACTTACTTGGAATTTCAAATAGGCATTGATTACAGAGGAGTGTCAAGCACCGTGGCTTAAACCCTTCATAAAGTGGCTTATCTTTGATGGATGAGGGGACAGAGGATAAATTTTGCTTTTAGAGGAATGCAGACATGCTGACGGTCAAAGAAAAACAAAACAAAACAAAACAAAACAAAACAAAAAAGTTAACCAGACTATGCCTGGACCAAATACTAATTTCTACTTTTGGTCTGACAACACAGGTTTAAAAAAAGAATGTTATTCAGTGCTGATGACTGGCTATTATCCCTTTGTTGCTTTTGGAGAAAGCCAGGCAGGGCTGAATAATAATGGATTACATACGATTAGGGTTGCATAATAATGTAACAAAAATAAATAACTATAATCAGTTTGCATATTACATCTTTATACTCACTGGCCACTGTGGTACACACACCTGTTCAACTGCTTCTTAACACAATATCTAATTAGCAAATAACATAGCAGCGAATCAGTGCATTTAGGCATGTAGACACGATCATGACGACGTACTGAAGTTCAAACTGAGCATTAGAATGGGGAAGATAAGGTGATTTAAGTGACTTTGAATGAAAGTGCTGATCTGCTGGGATTTTTCCCACACAACCATCTCTGGGGTTCACAGAGAATGGTCTGAAGAAGAAAAATTATCCAGTGAGCAGCAGTTCTCTGGATGAAAATGTCTTGTTGATGCCAGAGGTCAGAGAATGGCCAGACTGCTTCGAGCCAATAGGAAGGCAACAGCAATTTAAACAACCACTGGTTACAACCAAGTTATGCAGTAGAGCATCTGTGAACACACAACATGTTGAACCTTGAAGCAGATGGGCTACAGCAGCAGAAGACCACATCGGGTGCTGCTCTTGTCAGCTAAGAAGAGGAAACAGAAGATACCATTCTCACTCGTTCACCAAAATTGGACAATAGAAGATCATAAAACTGTTGCCTGGTCTGATGAGTCTTGATTTCTGCCACAACATTTAAATGGTAGAGTCAGAATTCGGCGTGAACAACATGAAAGCATGGATCCATCCTGCCTGGTGGTGGTGTTATGCTGTGGGGATATTTTCTTGGCACAGTTTGGTCCCGTTTAGTACCAACTGAGAATTCACTTAAATGACACAACCTATTTAAGTATTGGTGATCATGTCCATCCCTTTTCGAACACATCTTCTGATGGCTGCTTCCAGCTGGATAATGTGCCATCTCACAAAGCTCAAGTCATCTCAAAGTGGTTTCTCGAACATCACAGTGAGCTCACTGTACTCAAATGGCTTCCACAGTCACCAGATCTCAATCCAACAGAGCACCTTTGGGATGTCGTGGAACAGGAAATTCACATCATGGATGTGCAGCAAACAAATCTGCAGGAACTGTGTGATGTCATGTCAACATGGATGGACCAAAATCAGTGAGGAATGTTTCCAGCAGCTTTAAAAAACGCAGTTTTAACCCAGGAAATATATATCTGATACAGCATATACTAAAGAAATTTATTTAAATTGAAAAAGTTTTGAAATACCTGAATTCTTTAAAAAAAAAAGTGTGTAATTTGCTGCCATATCTATTTTTAGCATGTTTAGTACAACATTTTTAGTATTTCCTGAACTAACTGCTGCCTGTAGCTTTCTAATATGTTGGAGCCAAAAAAGCTGTATCAAGGCTCTCATCTGTCTCAAAATATCATCCACAGCTTTCCTTTTATAGACGTAAATTGAGAGGTTTTCTTCTCTCACATTCCTGATCTTCTGTGTTATACTGCTGCTAAGAGAAGGATTTTGACATTTCATCAAAGCAAACCATCTCACACTTGACAGCTGCTAAAAATGGTGTTATCTCTGACCTAGTGTTAAACCCCCTTGACAAACACACTTTCTCCTGGACACACAAAGGGGCCACAGAAGGACAAAGTATGAGCACAGATCACTTGAACCTTTCCATCGCAGGATTCCAAGGCCATTCCCAGAGGATTAAACAGATCAAAATGGGTGAATTTTATCACCCTACTGCTCTGCCAGCCTAGACCAAGAGCTATTTGACACAGGGATTCCCATTGTCACAGAGATCCAATGCTGGGGTGATTGAATAACACAGGGTAAGGTGTGCTGGCATCTCTGTGCGGGATGGACTATGGCCCACTGTGACAGCTGTTTGTGCATAGATAGAAGAGTGCTGGCAGGGTTGCTCTCCAAATCTGAAGAGAGACAGCAGGGTGTCAACAAGGCCTCAGAGACATTATTCCACACATTCTGGGACACTGTGTGTGTGTGTGTGTGTGTGTGTGTGTGTGTGTGTGTGTGTGTGTGTGTGTGCATGCATATATTGAATTCAATATGAATACTGATTATTCTGAAGTGCAAGTTAATGTGGTGACAGTTTCCAACTGTGAACATTATATAAATAAATAATAGCAGTAATGTAGTGGAATCCAATCAAATCACCAATATTATTTCTTTATGACAAGACACTCAACTAAAATAGTGTATGTTTGTGCTGTTACAATATGAACATGCATTATATTGCCAAAAGTATTCACTCACTCATCCAACTCATTGAACTCAGGTGTTCCAATCACTTCCATGGTCACAGGTGTGTAAAATCAAGCACCTAGGCATGCAGACTGCCTCTACAAACATTTTTGAAAGAATGGGTCATTCTCAGGAGGTCAGTAAATTCCAGCTTGGAATTCCAGCAACTCAGCCACAAAGTGGTAGGCCATGTAAAATCACAGAGCAGGGTCAGTGGATACTGAGGCACATAGTGTACAGAGGTCTCCTACTTTCCGCAGAGTTAATAACTGCAGATCTCCAAACTTCATGTGACCTTAAGATTAGCTCAGTAACAGTGCATAGAGGGCTTCATGGAATGGGTTCCCATGGCCAAGCAGATGCATCCAAGCGTTGCGTCATCAAGCGCAATGCAAAGTGTTGGATGCAGCAGTGTAAAGCTGACGCCACTGGACTCTACAGCAGTGGAGACGTGTTCTTGGGAGCGATGAATCACTCTTCTCTGTCTGGCAATCCGATTGACAAGTTTGGGTTTGGCGGTTGCCAGGAGAACGGTTCTTGTCTGACTGCACTGCAAGTGCAAAGTTTGGTGGAAGTGGGATTATGGTGTGGGTTTTTTTTCAGGGGTCAGGCTTGGCCCCTTAGTTCCAGTGAAAGGAATTCTTTATGCTCCAGCATACCAAGACATTTTGGAAAATTTCCCAACTTTGTGGGAACAGTTTGGGGATGGTCCCTTCCTGTTCCAACATGACTGCACACCAGTGCACAAAGCAAAGTCCATAAGGACATGGATGGACGAGTTTGGTGTAGAAGAACTTGACTGGCCTGCACAGAGTCCCGACCTCAACCTGAACACCTTTGGGATGAATTAGAGTGGAGACCGAGAACCAGGCCTTCTCATTTAACATCAGTGTCAGATGTCACAAATGCGACTCTGGGAGAATAGTCAAAAATTCCCATAAAGACATGCCTAAACCTTGTGGAAAGCCTTCCCAGAAGAGTTGAAAAGCGTGGGCCAACATCATATTGAACTCTATGGATTAAGAATGCGATGTCACTCAAGTTCATATGCATGTGAAAGCAGATGAGTGAATATTTTTGGCAGAATAGTGTAAAATGAATCACATGTAAACTATAAGAGCTTTTGGAAATTCTTTTGTTACTGCAATTAATACTACTACTATTACTACTACCAATAACAACAATAATAGCAGTGTATGTGGTCTTGTGGTGCATTTAATAATAATACATAAAATCAAATGTTTAATAATCAATACAGAAATAAAAATGACAAAATGTTTTTGTTTTGTTTTTTTAAAAAAAGGACAACCAGGTCATATCTGCTAGAGAGATATACAGTATTATAGAGAGTTATAGCAAGGTATGAAAGATTTTCTTTATCTGTTGTTGTGGCAAATATTTAATAAAACAAAAATGAAATTGAATTAAACCTAAAATGTATTGTTTAAAAGTATAGAATAATATGCAGTACTATAACTAGTGGGAAGCAGGGACCCATATAGAAAAGATAAAGACAAAACTTCTGGTAAATACTTCTATTTTGTATATAACCTACTCATGTCTGTCTTATATGTCTTATAATATGATTTATTCATGAAAGTCTTTATTACATTGCATTGTATAACATAAGATAAAAAGCTTTTTGTAACCAAGTAAGAAATATCAAGAAACACGTTTTTTCCCCCCTGTTCTAGTCATTATGCTAAACTAAGCTAAACTATGCTAAGCTAACATTGTCTGCTTACTAAAACCTCCAGTTTAGCATACAGAAAGCTGCAACTCAACTCCATTATGATGCATTTATGCAGTGTTGGCTGAATGGGACCTGAAACAGGCTGCATCCCGTGTTTGGGGTGAAACCTAAGTTGCTGTGGCAACTATCACATGGTCTGCATGGAATGTGTTTAACTCTAAAAAACAATATTATTTGGCAAGCAGGAGTTTTTCTCCCAGGCTAAACCTAAGGTCTGTTGGCGCTTGTGTTAGGACAGACACCTGAGAGTGGTATCAGTCTTAGCCAGCACAGCAAGTAAGTGAAATCTAACGGATCAGAATGTGGTATTTAGGTTATAATACATTAGTTTTGAAGTCATGACTGCAAACTAAAAATGATGGAATTTGAATCTTTTTTGCTTTTCACAAAAATCACCGAATATATATTTACACCATTTTTTAAAATCCAAATTTTTGTAGCTCTAAAAAGTGCATTTTAGCCCAAAGCCAATAGAAACACTTATTGGCTTTCTTGGCTTTAGGGTGTGGAAACTATCATAGAGAGTCACAAGTTCCCCTGATTTATTAAACACCATGGTTTAGTGTGAACATTGGTCTATAAATAGCTGGCACTGGAAAATTATTTAGCTCACAACTTTGCTCATTCAAAGTGGCCAGATCTTTGCCATACCAATTAGAGGATAGGGCTACCAGCTGACTGCCATTCCATCAGACAGATTATACACACATCAGATGGCTCACCAAACCCAGCCCTCTAAACATTTTGACCAGTTAAATATATTTGAACATAAGATCTGCTGCTGTAGCTTCTATTTCTATTCTGCTCCTTGTTAGCCCTCGAATAACTTGATCTTTTGTCTTCTACAATGCTATAGGCATATATATATATATATATATATATATATATATATATATATATATATATATATGTAATGCTTATATTTGATACATTTTTAAAAAAATTAATTTCATGCTTCTGTTACCTCATCCCCATGAAAAGATATAGCCAGCTCTGGCAGATATAGAGTATTTTTTACACTTTTACTTACCTATTTAATCACTGCAGTTTGTGTGACTCGCTTTTCGCCAGCCACCAACCATCTGCTCACAAGTCTCCAGAGAGAGGCAGAGATCAGAAGCACTATTTTAAAAGGCAGCATCTTGTTTCTTCATCCTGTGGTCCCAACTAATTAGAATACAAAGATGCCAGCAACAGGAGTTTGGCAAATAGCTACTGGTCCTGCATTTCAAAGGCTGATGGCATGCCTCAGGGTACAAAAGTGGTTCCACTTGAGTTCTCAACATTACACTGTGTTTGAGAGGCTGGCTGGTGCTAAAGGTGAAGCTGCCCTTGAACACTGGCGTGAGGAATACCTGAACTACTGCTCAGCTTCAAGCATTTCCACTTGGTACAATGTTAACACCTATCTATTCACTTTTATATTTAAGTTAATGTATGACTGACCAAATCTGAAATGCATTGTTAAAATTATACCCAAGTCTTCAGGTCCAAAGTTTATTTTTGACTCTGGACACTGCAGTTGATACTGTTACGGGGTCATTATTGGATCACCGGCTAGCCTCTAAACTAGCTTAGTGAGTTTATCATCTAATGTTTCCTTTCTGTTCCACAGATGAAACTCAAACCTTGGGTTTGAAGCCAGTGGAGACTTGGAAGTCATTGCTTGATCTGAAAATGGTTTAGAAATGCTTCCCATCTTCAAGTATATGAAACTAATCCATGTGTTATAAAACACTGTGCAATATCAATGTAACAAACAGCGACAAACGTGGCCATCAGTTGTTGGTTTGCAGTGACAGAAAATATAAGAAAATAGGAGAAGAACCATACCAACTATTCAATGAGCCCATTTTACCACAGTTCAGCAATTTTAAATGTAAAACCATCCCATACAATGGATGAAATTTGTACTGAATGTAGTGAATGCTTCAACCTAAAGGTGAAAGCTCTAATTTTTACTGATATTGCACCCTCAACAGTGATAAATTGGTTTTATTTTATTAGATTGCTCTCAAAATAAATAAATAAATAAAAAGAGCAGAGTGTTGTTATCATGATGGGAGAAGGCAGCCACATGCTTGCTTCCTGACCAGCTGTTGTTTTGTAGACTAAACAGAGCGTGCCGTTGAGACGACCGAGGGCTCCCACTGTCCAGCAGTGTGATTACAGAGATGGCTGAAGACAGGTGAAGGCCTCATTACACAACATGCCTGATTGCAAATGCACAGGCACACAGCAGCGCACTGATTCACATGCACAAATGTTTCAGAAGACAGAGGGACACACATGCTGGAGCACACACTCATGTTCAGAGGGACTGCAGAGTCATTCATCTGACAGAAGAGGAATTTGGATGCAGGATCTGAGATAACTGGCCCCACTGAGGGAGAAATCAGAGAGGGAGGTGTGGCCAGGGCGGACACTGCATCAAAGGCAAAATGATGGACAGAATACATCAATTTCAAGTCAATACTCATGAATATAAGTGATTGCTGGTGTCTGATCAGGATATGACCAGCTGTGTTGGGTATGGTGCTTTGTTGAAAGTGATGAATAAGAAGACTGTGGGTGTCAGATGCCAAAATTTGAGTTGAGTCTGATAATGAACAAATGAAATTCTTAAAATGGAAAGGCAGACATTCCTCCAACGCCAGTATACTTAATCCCTTATTGTCTTTACGTTAGCACAGCCAATAAAATAATCCATGGCACATTATGGAGGCATGCAAGACGGATTTGACATCAGTTTACATAATGCCTGCATAATGGAGGACAGAACACTGGGCACCACTAACACTGATATGAGAAGAGAGAAGAAGCACTTAGATGAGTCTAAAAGAGCAAGATAAGGATATATTTACCAGCATATAACCAAACTATGTTGCAGGTGTAGTCTTAAAGGAGATAAACAGCATTACTTAACACTACTACAGTGCTGTTAGACTGATTTATCTCAAAGGCATTTCAGTGGAAATGCATAACCTGAAGGAAAAGTAAAAAAGTGTGAACCAAAGTTGATTGGATCTTTGACAGCAGAACATTTAACTTGTCAAACACAGATACTTTTTTTTAATCTGCTGCAGTTCATTCCAGATTGTTGGATCAGAGGTCGTCGTTAACATTATAGTGCCACCTGTGCTTTTTTCTTTACTGTACTCTGGTGTCTGCATGGTTCAGGGTAGACAAAACTCATAGCACATGTAGGAAACTAACCAGAAAATTGTCTTTCAAAAAGCACTTTCAAACTTCAAGTTTCAAACTGTAAGTTTGAAAGTGCTGATGCTAATCAAGAAAAACACAGAGAAAAAGATAGGGCAACTCTGAGGCCTTTTTAATTCCCCAATATTACAACTGGAATAGAGGAATGAATCACTAAAGTACATATGATCAAATTTATGTATTCAATCCAATTCAGTTAGATTTTATTTATATAGAACCAAATCTCAAAAACAGTTGGCTCAAGATAGTTTATATTGTACACTACAGACCCTATGATAATAGAGAGAAAACCCCAACAATCAGACAACCCCCTATGAGCAAACACTCAGAGAAAGTAGGAATGAAAAACTCCCTTTTAACAGGAAGAAACCTCCAGCAGAACCAGGCTTAGGGAGTCACAACTGGGTCGGAACCCCCTGTCACCTTTAGAACTGCCTTAATTCTTCATGGCATAGATTCAACAAGGTGGTGCAAACATCACTCATAGATTTTGGTCCATATTAAAATGACAGCATCACACAGTTACTGCAGAATTGTCAACTGCACATCCATGATGCTAATCTCCTGTTCCACCACATCCCCATGGTGCTCTGTTGGATTGAGATCTGGTGATTGTGGAGGCCATTTGAGTACAGTAAAATGTTTAAAAAATCATTTTGAGATGATTTGAGCTTTGTGACATGGTACATTATCAAGCTGTAAGCAGCCATCAGCATTTCCTGTTCTTAGCTGACAGGAGTGGCACCCAGTGCGGTCTTCTGCCGGTGTAGCCCATCTGCTTCAAGGTTCCATGTATTGTGAGATGGTCTTCTGCATACTTTGGTTTTCAGTAACTGTTGCCTTCCCATCAACTTGAAGCATTTTTACCCAAAGAACTATTTTCTCTTTTTTTGGACCATTTTCTGTAAACCCTAGAGATGTTTGTGTGGGAAAATCCCACTAGGGATTCTCAGACCAGCCCGTATGGCACCAACAATCATGCCACATTCAGAGTCACTTAAATCACCTTTCTTGCCCATTCTGATGCTCAGTTTTAACTTGAACAGGTTGTCCTGACTACGTTTACATGCATAAATGCATTGAGTTGCTGCCATGTGATTGACTGATTAGATATTTGTATTAAGAAGAAGTTAACAGGTATACCTAACAAAGTGCCAGGGAGTGTACATATTTTTTTATTCATATTTAATTATTTATTTTTATTTTTAATCAACCAGAATTATTCAAAATATGCATTCCCCTGACACCACATGGCCTGCCAGAGCCTTATGATTCAACCCAGCTTCTATATAGAAATCCTAGGCCCTCAATTCCTGAACTCTGGGATTTATGTTAATATGGATTTAGATCTGAACTGGGATTGAAGTTCGGACTTCAATCCCTGATGCAGAAAGTAATAATATGCATTTGATCTTGTGTGAAAATATGTTGGAAATGAATGCAAACTGTCAGTGGATACAAATAGATGTGCCAACACACAAACATACAATTGTACACAAATACCATAGCTGCACAACTATAAGATTACAGAAATTTTTAAACGTTAAATGAAAATTTGGGATACCGAGTTGTGCTTGCGGTCTATTAAAATCATAAACACTTTGAAAGAACTCACACTGACAGTGAAATTACATTTCTGTTTGAACACGCCAGGATGTGCCGTACCAGAATATTGGGACTGCGGTAGCTCAAAGAAGCAATCAACTACACAATAAATAATAAATGTGTTATTTAAGTGTTGTGCATTTACAAATAGATTGATCTCGTGCGCCACTGTTTCGCTGTTCCAATTTGTGTCTGCTAAGACGTTCTGAGCCCTCGGGTTTTTAAAACCTGCATAACTCTCCCTGGCTTTGTAAGACAAGTGATTGAAATTTTCTGTGACTCTGACCATTAAAATAAATAAATAAAAACACCAATATTTAAATGCTGGCTGATTTCCCCCGTGCTCTGGAGACCTTTTCTACAATGAGGAAATTTCATACGAAAGTTTGAAGACGCCTCCAATTCTCCATGAAGGAAATGCGTTATTTTGACACAGGAATTTATGGTTGCTCTTTGTGAATGCTTGTGGTCTGTGGCACACCTGTGGCCAGCCCTCCACAGACTATTTCCCACTGGTTCAAGCAATGCCATATTATCTGACACACATATGACAAAACACAATAATCCACAGTCAGCTACCAGCAGTTTAGTGGGTGTAAGCCTGGACAACGGGAAAACTGACAATTTCCTGGTTTTGTTTCACTTCTTCATCATGTGAATTGTACCAGACTCATCTAATTATTCACTGAGCACGATACAAATGTGGGTTAATCCAGCCTCATGGCTTCTACCAATGAAAACACGCTCCTGCTCGCTTTTATTGTCCTATCAGCTTAAATCTAAGAGGAAACTCCTTCTTTATTTATTTGATCTAATCGAGCAAGCCCAGAGCTACCCACACAGGAACCAATCACTTATCACGCTCCTCTTTATCAGTCCAATTAGCTGCACCTGTAGAAAGTAGCTTCCAGCTCCTGATGCTGATGTAAATATCCAGCTGTGTTAGTATTCATACTGCTGCCTTTCATTCCAGCCAATTGCTGTTAAGTGCTGTTTGCTGTTCGCTGTCATCATTTTTGTTTTTTTTTGTTTTTTTTACTGTAGAAGCCAGTTAGTGAATCTCCAGGGACTTCAAGTTCATGTAGCTTTGTTGCTTAATTCAACAACGATTTTTTTCCCCGATCTGTTTCAAAAAGGCTGGATAAGAAAATTAACTGCCCACTATGCTGCTGCTGCTGGTGGAAACACAATATTCAGTGTAATTTGTAGAATCATGTGGCTGCTGTATTTCCTGTTTGGAACGCAGCGTGTCGCTTGGAGGTTTGACTGGCCGCAGTTTGTTTCTGGGCTGCTGTTGTTGATTTGGCTGTGTGTTTGTGCACTGCACGGGCATGGAGAGGGAGAAAAAAAACAAGCAATTGAAAGTAGATTTTTAAAAAAAGGGGGAAGGATCTCAAAGGCAGTGGTCAGCAAAGGGAAGCTAAGCTGCCAACTGATTTTTAGTGGATTCATAAACACTCAACCAGTAAATGAGTCTGTGAATGAATCACAGCTAAAATTATTCACCTTTTACGTAACTTTATGATTCATCAGCTGAATAGCTAATATTATAGTGAGCTTCATTCCCCCCCCCCCACACACACACAAACACAAAGATTAATCCAAAAATAAAGCAATAGGAGAGTTTTTCTTGCCTTGAATGCACCTGGATACATCTAAGCCAACTGGTACCCATTTGGTTAAAGCAAATTCTGTGCTACCTGACTTAATACAATTCTGTGCATTTTCCTGATATTTCTGATCATTTTATGAATAAACATATATTCTAAACTGAAGGATTTATAAGCTGTGGAAGAAAACTGAAAACATGAACCTCTCGTGGAGGCATTTCCAGCATATTTAATCTCCTTTACATTCTGGATCAAATGGCAATATTATGATTCACTGTCAAAAAGAAAAACCTAAGCCTAGCAACAAATACTACATTGGATGACTACTGCAAATATTAACATTGTTTGGATTTATACTTTAAAAAAGTTTTTGTAAAAACTGGATGGATAATGGATCAATTTCAAGGAAACAGATTTTTGCAATTTTTAAGGCGGTCTCCAGCAATAGTTCTCCAGGCTCGCTAAAGGAGTTCAGGCTGTGTTGAAGAATAAAGGTGCTCATGCCAAATATTGACAGTCAAGCTCATTAGAACTGTACCAACATTTTTTTTTTACCTTATATACTGTATTCCCATATATATTTGCATGTTTCAATAAAGCATTTCACCTATTCCCCATTCTCCTGCCAAAAGACAGTATACAGAAAATGAAGGATGGCTCAAGATTTTTGGACAGTGCTGCATTTCATTTTAATGGTTTTTAAATGAACTGCATCAGCTAACATTTTAGCCTAGCTTGTTAGCTTCTACTCTTCTGTTGAGGTACCGTTAGGTACCTATTCTGTGTTAAATCCAAGCAACAGGAAAATAACCAGAAAGGAGTTTATGGTTCCAGCAAGGATTTTTTTGTTATTGCCTGACACTACAGTGAATAAATGTTGCTACTTACCATAATATAAAACACAATTCTAATGTCCTCAAAGCATTCAAAGCAATTGAAATCTCAATAATGTGGTGACTTTATCTGAACTTTGTCAGAGCACATAAGGATTTTTCCTCTTTTTTTGTGGGAAATAAAATAAAAGATTATAAAAAAATGTGAAATATGTGTAAAATGTGAATTATCAATTTGCATAGTGATGGAAAAGTTTCAAATCCATTTTTCATTTGATTTATTTTAATATTTTAGATTGAAAAAAAAATCATGAAAACAAAACTGCAAAGCATTACATGGATAATGACAAAATGGGCTCTACCAAATAATACATTTCCATAATAGCACAGTTGTTGAGATGAATTCAAAATTAGCTCAGGGAAGAGAAAAGACAAAAAAAATAAAATAAAATGATGAGCTTAAATAGTTCTCTCTCTCTTTTGCATTGGGCTTGGTGGTTATAATTGTGAGAAAACAGATGACAGTTTATTAGCGAGGGTGGGAGGAGGTTAAAAAAGAGCGTCCAACTGCAGGGCTGGGATTGGTGAGGAGAGTAAAAACTGTGGAGCAATGATTAGGGTGCTGTTTCTATCCATGAGCCCAAGAGAGTTATGGCATCAAAATGTACCCCCCCCCCCCAGCCTTCCCACAGTGAGTTACTGGCTCAGAAAAGGCTTTACAAAGTAAGCTCTTCAAGTATTTGGACAGTGACACACTTTCTTATTATTTTGGATGTGAAATGACAGCACTGCTGCTGACTGCCTGCTTTAATTTTAGGATATTTTTTCGAACATATTGGTTGAAAAGCCAGGCTGGAGTCCTTATTTTAAAGTCACCCCTTATTACACTGCATTAAATCATCAGATTAAGATTGCAACAATTTATCAGGCCTCCTTTTTTACTTGTCAGAAATTCTTCATGTGCAATTACCTCGGGTACCTCAGGTAGACGAGAAAGCTGGGGAGGCAGAGCTCAGTGCTGATTCAAGACAAGCAAGGTGACATGTGGGGAAAAAAAGACGGAGATGTTGAGACAAAATTAGAGGAGGAGCTGTGAAGGGCAGGAAAAAAAGACAGATAGGCAGAAAGAAAAACACCTGACAGCTCCAGCCCTTCACTCCACTTTGCCAGCATGAAGCCTTACACCTCGAAAATATTTGCCCCCCAAACAGCTCCCTCCGTGGGCTGTCAGCATCTAGACTGTCCCTTTCCACACCCAGGAACTATCCACAGTCTGACAGGTATGTACAAAGTCAAACTCACACAGAGACATACACAGCCTAAGGAAAAAAAAAAGCAAAACAAAACAAAACAAAAAAAACACAAGTACACAAGTAGGCTGTCAGGCATGCACACTGTGCACCCATCAGCGCAGGTATGCTGATGGGTGCACACACATAAAAACCCACACAAGCTCACTCAGAAGGCCAAGTGAGGTGTAAGAAGAATCCTATCAACTGTCCACCTACAGATTGAGAAAAGCCTCTCCCAGGGACACACGTATGCACACACATACAAATACACACACACACACACCGCGCGATTGCAGTCCTGTCAGTTTAACTGTGCTAACCTGCTGAAGCTTGCATCTGATGGTGAAATGAAACGTGGATGACAGTCTTCACCCCAAGTCCTCTTCATCAGTGTATAAACAAACAAAGAGGAAGAAGTAAATGGCAGGGTTGCATTGCAGTTATCCTGCCTTTGGGAGTCTCAGTTGCATTGCATCTGCTCCAAAAAGGGAAATGGGAGCAATTTTTCTTATTCTCCTTTAACTAATTGTCTAAAAAGAGTGAATCAATTGATCTTTGTGTAAATGGTGTACAGCCAGGGGCAATTTGGGCTAGCTGCTCTGCGATTGAAATAGTTGGTTCATTAAATGAACCAGCTGAATCAGAACAAATCAAACTTTTACTGTAATTTTTTTTGACTAAAAGTTGGCACTGCCTGACAGCTACATCTTTAATCCAACCTGAAAGATAGAAAAAATAAAAATTCTCAACTCAAATGAAACAAAACCCAGATACAAGCAAATCAACTGTTGAATCAACTGTCTCTAAACAAACGGCGCGTCTCTAATGAATCTGACATCATATCCGTGGCGTCGTTTGCCTTTTCAGGTGTCACTGAAGGAAAAACAGTGAGCAGAAACTCAGTTCCAACAAGTGCATCTGATTAAGAGCACTCTGGTGGATTTTGCATCTGAAAATAACAATGTGCCCAATCGATAATATGCTACGCACCTCGGCAAGATTATAACACACCCTCTGGAATTCATGCAAATATCTCCTCTAATGCACAGGTGACACATTTGTATGCCTAACACAGACTGAATTTGCTGCAGTTGCATTTGTTTAATCATTAGAAATGTCTTGTCTGTGCGCCAGACTCACTGCAGTATTCTCCTAGGCAACAGGTGTCACCACTCAGACAAAGCCTCTGCATCAGTGCAGGTATAGGAATGGAAGAAATCAAAAATGGAAACAAAGATATATATATATATATATATATACATTTTAAAAGTTCTTTCCAGCAAGTCTCACCTTTTTAAGCTGTTGCAGCATCTCAGTCTGTATAATCTGGAAATGTCTGAGCTCCTGTCCTGCTATATCATTGAAATGGCAGTAAAACCCAATATGAGTGTGCATTGGTGTCAACAGGAGGTCCATGACAAAACATATAACTCATGCTCCAGCTCATGCCAGCAATTGCAGACTACTGTTTTAAAGCCTTAAGCTTTGCATTTTTGTTCAATCTCTCTCTCTCTCTTAACAGATTGTAACCATATTTGGATGAAACCGTAGCACTGGGGAATTTGACAACTCAGTTATAACGGTAATATTATACAGCATACTTATTCTGGCTAATAAATAGCATGCCTAAAACACAATGTAGCCTTCCTCAACCTGACCACATCCTATATTATGCATAAATATAATCCTTACATAATTTAAATGTGTTAAAAGTCATGTAAAAAAAAAAGATCAATATATTATGTATTATTACTCCTCTGTGAATCGTCACCTCATTGTGGTGGAGGGGTTTGTGTGTGTCTCAGTGATCCCAGGAGCTATGTTGTCCGGGGGACTTGTCCCCCTGGTAGGGTCTCCCATGGCAAATTGGTCTTGGGTGAGGGGCCAGACTAAGAGTCACCAAGGGAACTGTTTACCCTGCCTGGGAGAGGGTTACCAGGGCTCCACCATGGAGCCAGACCTGAAATTATTAGCATTAATTGCGTATTTAAAACTGTTTTGAAATACACTAACCATTTCTCAGTGAAGGGAGCAGAGCATTACAGACCTGAAAAATGTCGATGTAAGAATGTTTTTAGGCATTTTGGTAAAATTAATTATAGAAAACAGCAATTAGAATCAGAAAAGAGGTCTGAAATATATTCAGACTGTAAAAAAATGGTCCTAGATGAATTTTAAACTCATTATTTATGATCCCAAATGTCATTGCAAATAATGGACTTGCGTGTGTGATAGTGGATGCATTTAAAGGGTAGGGAGACTGCGTGTACTTCTGCGGGGCTTAGACTTTCGTGTTTTGCCAGGACTGCAATTTTAGCTCAGTGACTCAATTCCATTTAAACAGTTCTGCAGGAGGCAAACAGACCGTACTGGCAAAGCAGTGACAGTAACATCAGTGTGTTCCCACACTAAGATTAGGCCATTTAGGACTTTTCTATGCAGATACATGGAGCTGCTATGCACAGCATATCCTCCTGTACAGTCACATAGCCCTTCCACTTATGACAGGATTGTAAAATCTGGATGGACACGCTTTGAATGTCGTCATCCACGCATAACAAACCTTAATAGCAGCTCCAACAAACATCACAGCCTCTTTAGGTTAATCTCTCATGCTACGAAAACTCTTGATAGCGGTCATCAATCATTCTAATAATTACAAGATAGATAATAAACACTGCGCTGCTCCTTTGCTCTTTTATTTACTTTCTGCTCACTTAATCTCTTGTCATTCCTCCGAATATGAAAAGCAAACTTTTGACTTTGTGCGTCCTTTGTGCGTTAACCAGCAGACACTCTGCTGCTCTTTCACTCATCCGTCATTTATTCCCTCTGCCTTGCCAGAGCATTGTGTCAGTGGTTGAAAGAGAAGGAAGCCACTGGCAGGTAATTCAAGAGAAAAATGTGAATCTGTTATATAGACTGATATGCCAACAGCACTACTTACCAACTCAACCTTCTCTAATTACTTCACAGCCAAACATAGACACTTTGTGTTTACTTATGTGTGTGTTTTCGAGTGCATCTCTGCTGCACCGTTTGCAGTCGGGCATTTTTCATTGGAATGGGACTTTGTCTCCAGAGCTCACTGGCTAGCTATGAGCCTGGGCACTGCAACCCATCTGAGGGTATTACAGACTGAGCGAGAAAGGTACTGTGAATGGTGGAGTAGATTATGGAGTGATTCCCTTGTGCTCCCCTCCGCCTCTTCACATTACACAGCTAATACACACACACACACACACACACACACACACACACACACACACACACACACACACAGGCTCTGTGGCATTGCTTGTCCCTTGGATCAAACCAGATTTTTATTCATTCAGCTGGGAGCCAGCCAATTCGTGCTGCACTCAGCTGTATGGCTGCCTGTTTCGCCATGCTTTTTACATTTATTTGGCTGTCAAACAATTTTGGCATGCCATAAGAAGAGGTTAGAACTTGGCAAGGTTAGATTTTATTGTATTCCAGGAGGAAATATAAGTAAAATCCTCAGACCTGCAAGCTCTTCCGCCCCCTTTCCAATTTCATTGTAGCATGTACCCACACAAACAAGAAATCCCCACCAAAATACCAATTCCTCCCGCATGCTTTTATCCCCTGAGTTTACTGTATATTTGCTATTCTAGCCACCAGAGATTGTTAGATATCGCAGACACATATTCCATATCCCCGGATCTCTTTCGGGGTAATTTTATATTTAGCCTTCTAGTGGCTGGTCTCGCATGGCTGCATGAGTCTCTTGCTCAATGCTGTGCTGAGAATCCATAAAGCTGCCCGGAGGATTCTGGCCTGTCAATTTGTGTTTTCTTTTTCTTTTCTTTTTTTCCCTGAGTATCCTGAGTCCTGCCCTTCATGCTTCCCCTCTTTTCCTCAGTCACAAGGTAGAGGGAAAAAAAAAGATTAAAAGAAAGCAGAAGAACGTGCAAAAGACTAGGCCAAGCCAAGGAGACTGGAGATGTAAAGAGGTCTGTAGTTTGGAATGTCAGACGTCAGGGTAGAATTTGACAGAGAATATGTAAGGATGTGTAGTGGAGACTGTGAGGCTGTGGGGAGAGAACAGACATAAGACATGAAGATATCACAATGCTGGAGGGCAACAAATGGAAGCAGTCTGAAGGGAGTGTTTGGTGTCGAGGGAAGAGTTGGCAAAGAAGGAGGGCATTGAGGTTGTAAAAACAGTATGGAGGGGGAGCAAAGGACAGCCTGAGTGTGGTGGTCGAGCATGCTAAAAGGTTCAGTCAGATTGGAGATGAAAGCAGGGGCAAAGGAGAGAGAAGGAGATGCCTAAAGCCGAGTCACAAGTGGGAAAAAGCGTTAGGGAAAAATTAGACTTCTGCCTGCCTGTTTGGGATGTTGATCTAATACACAACAAGGTGGCTGTTTCCTGATCGAATATGGATGATGAGCTCGCAGATTGCCAAAACAGCCCAAAGCATGATGGGAGAATGAAACAGAAAAGCACTTCCGCTACTCCGCACATTAATCTTTAGCCTTGTTTGTGTTCTCATTCTGAAAGTTCTTAACCCATTTAGAAATCAATCGTGTTCTCGAAAAGGGATTTGTTTGCGCTGAGACACAGTCTTATTATGGCAAAAACAATGCCGATCATTTAGCTCTTCTGTAAAGAGACACGGCTCCCCTCTCTATAAATGGCTTTAACAGGCTGCAGACTGAGCTTGGCAGATTTAAACCAACGGGAAATATGCACACAATAGCTTTGATTAGAGCCTTGCTTCATGCTCACCTCTTATTCCCAGACTTCTTTTTCCAAGTATCTCACAGCATTGCTTCCAAAAAAACTCATATGGGATCATTTCAGATTCCCAGTGAAATGTATTCATTACCATGCAAATTAGTTGGGAGTCGTTGACTTAAAGCATTCGCCATACTTCATTTCAGAGCCTGTAAATGCAATTAATGGGACCTCGTTCACAAGAAAGAGAACTGCCTGAAGATAATTGTCATTGTGGAGATCCTATTAAAAAGTTTTCCCCCTCCCTCCAGTTAAACATAGCATTGAGTGGAAGCGGTGGCCATTGCGTCACCACAACATAGGCCCCATAATGGGATAATGAAACCTCTTTCATCTGCTGTGAATAGAGCAATACTCACAACAAAGCAACACAAGATGATTTCTGACATGATTTCTGAGAGCGCACCATTCAATTTTCATTCTTGAACAATCTATGCAAATCGGCTACCTGCAGCGCCCAGCTGCGATGGATGCCTTGTGAAATCCCGCTTAGCGGGTATTGGGGAGGGGAAATACGGAGGTGGGGAAGAGATGTGTGCAATTGCAGGAGAAAGGTTTTTAAAAAGCTGTTGTTGCTTTTGTTTTCAGTTTTGTAAAATAAGTAGCAATGTCATATCTCAAAGGGGGAAGGGAGAAGAAATTGAAGGAGGCAATATTTTTAAATCTGGGGCATCTAGTCCATCGCTGTTGTCATTATCTGCTGATCCAGCATGATCGAGGTCAGAGGCAGGGGACACACAAACAGCCCAGAGCGACCAGAGATGGAGTTGGTGGAAGCTCCAGTGCTGCAAATCTTTGCCTTGGAGGGCAAAAACACATGAGCTGTGAGGTTTTGAAACTTAACTTGACTCTTCAGAATTAAATAGTTTATTTAGGTCATGACACAAAGAGCTTAAAGTGTCATTTATCAAAATAATTTATTTTAATATTGAATGTGTTATTACCAAAATGTTTTCGCCCATCATATTGATTTTGCACTGCATTTAGTTCAGCCGTCTTGCTGTCAGCAATTCTGCACCTTTGGCTCTCTGTTTTTTTTCCTTCTCTTTCACACTTTGTTTTTTTTTTCTTATTGTACTGAAAATATAATCTTCAGTTTAGAGTTTACAGAAGAACCAGAATGCATGCAGAACACAAGATACAGCCAACAATGCAGGATCTTTGGTATAAGTTTCTCTGTCCATTCAGCCAGTTTTATAAAGTAAAAAGAAAACGTTACTGATTCTGTAGTCTGTGACAAATTGTAAGGGTGTATGGAATTTTGGAAACAGTTGGCCTTTTTTTCCCTAAGTGGCATCACGTGTTCCTCTTCTCTATTTAATGTCCTACCTGCTGGGTCAGGTGCCATGCCAATTTGTAATTAACAGCAAACAGTTCTGTGTGTGGAACAGGTGAGTCACGCTTCCTGCCATGTTATTTACCTGGGACTTACACTCACCCCTGCTGCTGAAAGGCACATTATCCCCCCCCTTTTAAATTAGTTAAGTGTCTTCTTATGTGAAATGAAAAATTTCTGTTACAAGAAAAAATCAGAATATGACAGAATTATGTTAACACCACATTGAAGAGGCAGCTGGATTTTACTTGATTTATGATGGGCAAATGTATAAATATTCAATTTAGTTATTATTTTATTTTATTTGTTTAGTCCAATGTTTCATATAGAAGTTCAAAGGGCTTCAAAAACATATTAAGACATAACAAGGGCGGGTAGGGGGTGTTCATATTAAAACAGATATTTAAACAAACAAGAAACCCATCAGACATACACCTACACACACAAGGATATATAAATAATCCATAATAAAGCATAAAGTACACCAAAGTCTGTAAAACAGAGATGAATATGGCAAAAGTGGCTAATTTAGGCTACATTATTTAGATAGCATAGCATCATGAAAAGTCTGCCTTTTGCTAAGGTGGGATATTGTTTAGTGGTTTGGACTACCTGCTCATTGCAATTATTATTTTTAAACCTTTATTTAAACAGGTCTGGCTTCACTAAAATTGAGTGAATGCTGATATGTAAATATAACCTCTTAAAATGTTAGCTTAAAGTATTGTTAGCCCAGCCCAGTAATTGTGAATGAATAATGACCCAGTTATGGTTATGTCACGCATTTTCATACAAGTATTGACTAAAAACAACCTTATCCGGACCCAAATCAATTGCTCGTCATTAAATGCTATTAATATATATATATATATATATATATATGCGACAGGCAAAACACACCAAAGTGCTATAGAATTCAGTGATACCCCATAGGGGTAGCATTAAGGCTAACCATGTTGTAATGAGCACTTTAAAGTTGAAAAAATGAGAGATTATGCCAGCATACCTGCTGCTGTTAGCACGCTGCTGTTAGCATGCTGCTGGTAAGTATGCTGCTGTTAGCACACGTCTGTTAGTATGCTGCTGTTAGCACACGTCTGTTAGTATGCTGCGGTGTAGCACACTGCTATTAGCACGTACTTCAAGAACTGCTGTGTTTAAATAAACTATCCCAGAGCTCTTAGCATTGCCAGACTATTACAGATGTACAGTTATGAGACACCACATGTTATCATCTTGCTTTATTTATTTGTAAATTCAGCTTTTCATTAAAGCATGCATGTCAAAAAAGCTAACTATATATTCTGTTTTTCTCTGTATTCCAAAGTATTTATGTCACATGCTGATGCTGCATTCACCAAAATCAAAAAATGAGAGGATGCTGCTGTTGCTGAAGGCTAAAGCAAGAAATGCTACTTTTATGCCAGCATTTTATCAGCTCAACAATTAAGAGGCTGGCTCTATGAAGGCATTCTACCCTAGTATTAAATCTGAAATCTCTTTCTCCCTTGCTCTCTGTGGCGAACCACTGTCTTGCAAGTATTCAGGAAGCTGAAAAGGCTTCTTGGTTTCCTCTATTTCTCCTAATCCATGACAGTAAGAGAGAGCCTGCTGCGCTACCAATAAGAAGACTATGTTCGCTTAAATCACTGAGTGGCAAGCTAAGTTCAAAGCCCTCCTCGGTGGCCCAATAAGGAGGAAGTAGCTTGTGTCTGGATGGATCAAAGTGAGGAAGCATAGAGAAAGGTCAGGTCTCAGACGCTCCCACACTGAGAAGCTCAGCACAACACTGAAAAAAAAGGGAGAACCTCACCAGTGGGTTTTCTATTACTGACACAATGGCTGCTGCACTGCTCATGCTAGTGTTATATGACATGCCAAGCCTAATTCTTTATTGTGCAAGAAGAAAGCAAGTCCGGCATTTATCAGCAGTGTCTTGATTAGAAAATGACACTTTTTTTTGGTCAAATTATACACCTCCTTACAGCCTAAAAATCTAATTAAGCCCTCTTTGGTTCAAACCTGCACTCCCTGATTCCTGAAGCACCCTGCTCCTCAACAGCCATTTCTTCTTTTAATTCTGAGGTACAGGATATGACTGAATGCTTTCTGAAGAAAGATCTAATAAATCTTGTAATGGCAGGATTTTAAGTTTATGCCACAGCTTGTTATGCTTGCAGCAAACTCACTGACCACCAGACATGTGGTGTACTGCTAATTAGACTCCCTTCTGTGCCACATCACAAAATCACATAATTTATAAGGAGAACACTGTGTCTGGGCTCTGCTTGATTCTTTAAGTAATTTTAAGGAATACATTTTGTGTTATTCAACTGAAGTTTGTCACCTGTAAAGCCAGATCAGACACGTCCCTGCTTTAATACTTGAAAATAATGCTAAACAAAGTTCTTCCTCCTCCTTGTCTTATTAAGGTTTCACTGGGTGGTAAAATCCTTGCAAAATCAATAAAACATGGTGTTGACAACTGCCAACAATCAATTACATAACTGCAGCATGAGACTTATCAATAGAAGAAGCATGGAAACTGAAATCCAAAGACGTAGAAATAGAGCATTAAGAAATAGACTCAAAGTGTTGAGTGTTGAAGAATTGAATAAAGCATTCATGAATTATAATGAGAATAAATGCTGTGAAATATATTTTAGAAACATTGTCATAATTTATTGATGAACTTATGTAACTTTTTGTATTATTTTCCTGTAGGGCTTTTATTTTGAAATGCCCCTCTTTTTTATGCTTATTAAAATGGTATTTTCTCCAACTGTGCTTTTGTTTTACCACGTCTGGCCCCTTGACACCACATTGCACCTTACTCTTTGAGCAGCTTACCATCAATCCGGTGTTGTGCAGAAGCTACTGCAGCTACTGCAGCATGTACGCATCTGGTTCCTTCAACCAAGCGAGTTCTTTGTCAGAACCCAGTGCGGTGTGAAAAATGAGTGGTTCACGTAGAGTCAAGGTGCCACATCTGGCCCCTTCTCTTTAAGGAATCTTCCAGAAGACATCCAGAGTGGTTTGTAATGCTCCTTCAGCCCAGTCATCTGTGATGTCATTAGTGCAGGCATCCCTGGGAAGATTTTGCCTGTGTTCACTGGTACCGTAACACAGGTAATCGATGAGCTCTCGAAGCAGTGGCCATCTATAATGGATTGAAGATCCTCTATTTTCATTGCCACTGCCAAATGACTGAAAAGCAAACTCTGATGGGAGGTTTTGCAGCCATGAAATACAATTCATCAATGCTGCACCGCATTTTCCAGTACGCGTGAGTGAATTAGGAGTCCTTCATTATCTGCCTCTAATCATCTGATATTTCTGAAATATTGAGGCTGCTTTAGTTTACTCTCCTACACTGCTTTTATGCAACGCTGTCCTTTTTTAATTATTTATTTAATGTGTTGTGATTGCCGATTTAAAAAAGGGAGGTGATACTTAATTCAAGACTGAACGTTGCCTTTGGATACCATATCTCTTTAAAAGCATCATTAAGCATTATGTAAGCACAGAAAATAGCTTTTTTAGATTGCTCATATGCCCGTAGTACTTTAGCTACAGGTATCATTTATTGCTTCTTCTGTGGTTCATCCTTTCTCTAGTCTCAGCTGTAGAAGTCCTTAGCTTTCTGTTAAGATGGGGGATCATCCTTTTGTGTGTGTTTATCTAATTTTTTCAAAGCTGCTGCACTTGGCAGCAGCTCGCTGCCAAGTGCTGATGTTTCACTTAAAATCCTCATCTGCATTTTGAAGCACCATTCAAACTCCACACATATTTCTAGAATCCATTTGAACTCCAACAGAGGCCAAACCTCAGCACTTAGCACGCAACAGAACCGGTGTCACAATGTCGATTCATGTTGAGCGCGAATGAGATAATATTTTATTATGGTTTGCAGCCAAATAAAGGAGCCTGTCGGCTGGTATCTTTATGTACAACTTCTTGAAGGGAATGAGGGTAACATCATTCAAAACAGCAATAACTCAGTCAGTGTTTTTCATGCCCTGTGCTTCATTCTGTTTGGAGTTTTAGGAATGTTACGTAAAAGTAAAGGAAAGGATAACATATGTAGGCCACCAGCTTATGCAGTATATCCAAGCTGAAGCAAATGGCTGTGAAAATGTGTGAGCGAAACAGAGAGGGAAGCAGTGGATATATTTTTACTTCCATGATCTGCAGCAAAAGACGTGAGTATGAGTTAATGGGCATGTGCATGTGTGCAAAGCAGGCTTTGGCATTTGTGTAGGAGGTAAAATTCCTGTTCTTGTGCTCTGTTGCTTTTAAGATCAGCACAACTGAGGAAAGCCGTAAAAGATGGGTGTAGCCATCATAACATGATCCACTGGTTGCTGGACTCTGCACCACTATATTAGTATTCTGGCCACCATCATGTTATTTTTTTAAGACAAAAGTTACCAATTTTGGATTAGAAGGGAGATTGGTAAATGCAAGCAAGCTTGGTTAGCTAGTGATAGCCATAAATTGTACAACTGGTGCAATGCATATGACAAATATCTAAATAGCATTGAGAAATAGACATAAAATAGAATTTCAGTCACCAAAAATGAAGCACAAACGTTCCCAACACCCTGAAGAAGGTGCAATCCCATATGTGTTGCTGTATATTTAATGCCTCCAGCCCCTTGAAATAAAAGCTGTAAATTACTTAATTATTTTATCTTAAAGACCTCATAGTACCTTATTACCTGAGCACTTCACTCTCAGTCTGTAGGCTTACTTGTGGTTCAAAGAGTTTTCAAAAGTAGAATGGGAGGCAGAGCCTTCAGCTTTCAGGCCGCTCTACTACGGAACCAGCTCCCACTTTGTATTTGGGAGACAGACACCCTCACTATTTTTAAGGTTGAGCTTAAAACTTTCCTTTTTGATAAAGCTTATAGTTAGGGCTGGATTAAATGACCCTGAACTCTACCTTAGTTACACTGCAATAGGCCTAGGCTGCTGTGGCGGCTTTCCATGATGTACTGAGTGTTTCTTCTTCACTCACCTTTTTTCACCCCATTTATCCCTGTATCTAATATTGTAGGGTCTTTACGTTACAATATAAAGCACCTTGTCACTTTTTAGTGAGAATCTTCAAAAAAAAAAAATCCATTTTCACTTTTACACCGTTCTATAAACACTGGTGGTTTAAAGGGTATTATAGCTCTGTTGTTACTGTTTCATAGCACAGACTTCTTAGAAAGGCTGCAACTCTCTTTCCATTTCAGTTTTCCAAAAAGGTACCAACACCACAAACATGGTGGAAAGGTGGAAAGTGAAACCTAGTGAGTCGCTATCCGCTACAGGTGCCTTTTCTGACACATCTGTCAATCTCAATCAGTCCCTAACTTTAAGCCTTAAAACCCCCGAGAAAGGTTAATTATAATTATAAATTTGCTATAAAAAAAAAATCACTCTTGTACAGATGAAGTTATGAAGAAGAAGCTGTAAAGACCAAAGCCATTTCTTGAACTGGGCTGTAAACATGGTATTTTCATGTCTCAAGATGGATATTTTAACATGAGTCTACGGGGACTGTGACCACCCTTAAGCGTAGGGGAGGGATCTGGATATGAATTTTTTTTAAAAGTCTACTATTTTAGATTTTTCTTAACATAAGTTATAGAATATGGGTTTATAAGGACTTATAGGGACACATACTGAGCTTTACTGTTTTATTACAACCAATGTGGTTACTAAAGCTTCACTTAAGTGCACCACTACTGCAAAAATGCAGAGCAGGCGTAGTTGGGAATCTCTATAAATGAACCTTTTGGAACTGAGAGCCCACTTGACAGACCACCTTTATCTCATTCAAAACAGAATAGCAATTTCTTGGGCTTCATGATTGAGTAAATCACAGGGAGGCATATTATTCACCCTAAAGACAACAGAATATTGTGGCCACAGACATTAGGATTAGTATGCATGGCAGGTTATGTTGAGGTGAATACATACTGTAGAGGCCTCCAGAGTCACATTGCCAGCAACCAGAGCTGTTACAGACACTGGTGCTGTCCGTGGTACCAGCGCGGCTCTGTGGGCTGAGCATTTGGCACTCTCCGTGGTACCAGCGCGGCTCTGTGGGCTGAACATTTGGCGCTGTCCGTGATACCAGCGCGCCATTGTGGTGTCCGCCGGGATGGCGCTATCCGCGGTGCTGAATGTCCATCGCTTCCCTGTCCATGGAGCTATTCCAAAGGTGGTGGAGCTATCCGTGGTTCTGAAAACTAAAGCAGGCGTATCCAGAGCAAATGCATGCAGGTTTAGTTGTGTAATATGATGGCTATTCAGTTAAAGTTAAATAAATATTAATAAAACGTCCTGAGAAATGATGTTGAAAAGTAACTCTGGGATCAATCCTTATGTAGAAAAACTGTTAAATTATAGACTATTATAAAAGCTACAGATCATAGTCTGCTTTACAGGCTGCCCCTTGGTTAATGCAATGGCACGGGATTACTTTATAGTCAGTATTACACAATATTCTCCCACGTTTCAAAAGTATTAGAAAAGCACAGTAGTAAGAGTACTATAAAACTCTACTTAAATACAGTACTTTAGCAAATGTTCTCCTAGTACCGTGGGGACAGTCTGAGGCGCACGAACACAGTATTGATCTGTTTGGGATGAGACTCCCTTTACGGTGAAGGTGGTTCGATCGGCTGGTAACGTTATTGTACTCAATATGGCAATAAAATCTATTTCAAATTGAAGCCCGTGCTCTTCTAGATGCTATTAGTGACGCATTTGAAAGGGGAAGATGAAAAGAAAGGCTGTGCATGTGTATGGGTTGAAATCATTAATTGCTAACAACTATCTTGATGAAAATCCCCACCGTGAGAAACACATTAACAGCAACATAAACACAAAAATATTTGACTTTTTCACCACTCTCTTAGTATCACCGTGTGTTAATAAATTGCTGAAATGGAAAAAGCTCATTTTGATCCCACTGTAAAAGACTTAGAATGATTCATTTGTTCCCGAACATATATTGACTATTGAAGGGATAAATTGTTCGTGGGGAAATCTCACTCAAACGTGATTGATTGAAAAAAACAAAAACAAAACATATATGAAATCGATGCATTGTAAGCGGTAATTCACGCCGATTTAACGACGCGAAACGATTTCTTTTGGTGTAACAGCACCAACCTGTTCTGTTTCCTCTAAACCGCGACCTCAAGTGGCTTATTGCTGACGTAATATCGATTATGTGAATGTTTCACTTTAGGCAAAATCACTTGGAGTCGCACAGTGCGCACTTTTTCCTCTCCCACAGTCTCTGTCTGCCTCTACCCCTCCACTCTCCATCCTCCGGTTCCTTCTGTAAGCATGTTGTGATCTTCATCCACTTCGTGTCCAAACCGAGAGCTTGAAGGACTTTTTTTTCTCTTTTAAGACCAACCCTCTTTCATCCAGGCAGGCGTTTGTTCACTGGATTTTTATAAGATCCCGTTTAATTATATGTACATATACATATATTTTTGAACGCAGTCTATGAGCTACGCTGTCGGGGCTTCTGAGACCGGAGAGAATCGAGGAAACCTACCACAGGTGAAAGGAGCTTTTACGACGCTGCGGTACAGATGATTAAACACTTTGAGCAGTAACTCAGCGCAATCTTCAGGCTCCGGTGCGCCGCGCTTCCTTTCTGAAACAGGGCGGAAATTGAGGCTAAAACACTTTGGAACAACCGAAAGGGACCAAGTTGTGTTTCTGAGCGAATATAAAACCAATGCGTTATTTCCCAGCTGGGCTTTCTAAGGAAGATGTGACCTTTTCTGCTGCGCCCTCGAGGAGCAAATCACAAATTATTATTCTTCTTCTTTCCCCCCGTTAGTTGCTCCAGCTTGACATGTCTTTTTGTGGGATTACACGCGGAGATATGATCACTGTAAGAGACCGAGCTGGATTGTGAATTTACTATCATTGTTTTTTTGTTTGCCTCCATAACGAGGGAAGTGCTCTGGCTGTTTCTTCAATGGCTTCAGTATCAAGGTTGGCAAGACGCAAAGATGCCAGTCGCTGGCCGAGAATGTCGTCAAGTTTCTGGACTGTGGTGCTTCTGACAGCGCTGCTGCTTCTCTATTGCGGTAAGTCCCGCCGCTTGCTCTCTCTCTCGCTCTCTCTTTTGACCACACACACACACACACACACACACACTGTACGGAGCGCCCGTGCGCAGTGGGTGACCGTGTCATGGGAGAAGACTTTGACAACAAAATTATGTGAGTGGTATTGGCAATTGATTTCAGTAGTTGTCGACCTGTCATTTTTGGGGGGGGTTTCCTATTGGAAAACACGCACGGGACTCACAGCTGCGCGTGCACACACTTTAAACCCCTTCCTGTTCTTATGTATGCAGACAGGCACAATCAAGAGAGGATCCCTCAAAAAGAGGGGAATGTGTCTCATTGTCTTGTGAAGCTACTTTCTTTGGATTGGAGGAGGAGTGTGCCAGAGGCCTAATTAAGTCTCATGTGACTCCCATTAATTCTCCCTGTATCTGTCTCTCCAACACACACATCTCTGTCTTAAAGGCTCTCAGACTGACTGAGTGAGGTCAAACTGTCATGCATTTGTCACATTATTTCAAACATGGATTCCAGAAGATATATACAACAAATACAGAGAGGTTTAAATGATAAAAACCTGACTTTTTTTTAATTTATGAAAAAACCCTTTTTAGTTGGACAAACAGCATTCTAGGCAGTAATTCAATAGTGCCCGAGGATAACCTTATTAGGCAAATGTATGCAAGCACATACACACACATGCTCACACACTACCCTCCTCCTCTTCCTCTCTCTCTTTGGCTACTTCTCTGGCCACGGGTGTCTTTTCATTTCTTGTTCCCTGGCACCCTCACACCTTCTCTCCGCCTTGCTTTCCTTCTCTCGCTCAAACTGCCTCTGACTCACTTATGAGGAGAAATCCAGCTGGCACACGGTGCTTCAGTCTGCTACGTGTGAAAAAAACGGAGGCTATGTGCAGTAGCCGTGATAAGCCCATTAAAAAAAGTTATTTCATTAACAGCCGAGTTAATGGTTAATATAATCACCTTGTCCTGCAGGACATTAGCTATGCTGGTGTTGTAACGGATTCATAATGTGATCATTTTGTTGAGTTTTCCTTACAGCAATGTGGACTGACCCCATCTCTTTCTTTTCCTTTTTTCTACCTTTATTTTTTTCCTACAAAGGACTGAAGATTGAGCTTGCTTTGTGATCACACAGGCCTCAGGTTAATCAATGACGAGTTTAATTTATAGGAGCCGAAGCTACTGGGGGCTGGGGGTCTTTTTCTTCTTTTATGGTGCCTCTGGCCATGTCAATTGATCTGCTCATGTCCAATCATGGTGCTTGGATGTTTGCTTTAGTCTTTGAGCCCCTTCACCCCACCCCAACTATTTTGCAAAGACCTCGACCTCTTTACCTAGCAATGCCTCAAGCCTTCAGAGACTCAATGATCTGAGTAATAATCATTCTTGGATTTCCTGTATTTGCTCTTTTATAACCTCCTCACTCCATAATGCTTGAACAGTATTTTTTTTTATTATTTGGTACCTTTTGTCCAACATTCTGCTTATGGGCATCTGTCATTTTCATTACTACCATTATTGGTCTTTTAAACTATAGTGCCAGGGCCGCCTTTCTGCAGATTCCTTCCTTCCTGTTCCTTATTTTATCTTTTTGGTTGTGAACCTACAGCTCAGTAAATCACATAGCCTCCGTCACTGTTAGCTTTGCCTTTCTTTTCTAGTTTCCATTGTGTCTGACCTTGCTCAACTGTGCAGCATTTCCATTTTATGCTTTTCATGTTTATTGAACCCTCTACTTTGTTCATGTGTCCTTCGATGTCCTGGTCACACAGTTTTTTGTTGGTTTTTTTTACATTTTTTTTCTTATCTTTGTCCCCATTTTGTGCTCAACTTTCTTTTGTTTAAATTTTTATGTTGTTTTCCTTGCACTCTTTGTAGCACTTGTTCATTTATTTATTTCCTCTTTTTACCAGATCTTTCATACCATATCATGTTTTGGTCTTTGAGCTGAGCTGACCAGTGCATGTTCTGTATGGTATTCTGTCTGAAGTCTCCGCTTTCTCAGCAGATCTCATCTCTTCTCTTCTCTTCTCTTCTCTTCTCTTCTCTTCTCTTCTCTTCTCTTCTCTTCTCTTCTCTTCTCTTCTCTTCTCTTCTCTTCTCTTCTCTTCTCTTCTCTTCTCTTCTCTCTGTTGTTCATTTTACAATCCAAACATCCATTCTGACAGCTTCTCAAACAAATGAGAACAGGATATTTGTGAGAGTGATCAATTCATTCCCAATTCAACATCAATATATTTTAAGATGAGGGGCATTTTGTGTTTTTAGAAGACTGGAGTCCATAAACAATGCACAGACATTTTTGTATGAAAGATAACAGATCAAGTCAGTTGCTAATGAATATTCTACTACTGATTACTTATCTAATTACTTTTCTAAAAATGGCAGCTCTACTGCATCCTTTTACTCAAAGTTAAGAAAGAAACCCATTGTCATGGACCCGGGGTGTTTGAGTTTTTGGGATATTTAGGTTTTCTCTAGTTTAGTATTTCCTGATCGTCGTTCTGTATTCTAGTTACTCTCTTTATATCTCTTCACGTTTTAGCTCTCATCTACTTCTGCTCTTGGCTTCGGTCTGGTTTGTGTTATTCCTGTTTATTCCTGCCTCCGTCCTCGTCTCAGTGTTTATCTTTTGTTCTTTGTGTCAAGTTAATCTCATCTTCCTACTCAGATGTGGCTCTCTTCCTGTTTTATTTTGGCAGTTGTTCTTCTCTGTATTTTGTGACTAGTTTAACTTCCTTTCTAGTCATTATATTAGTTATTCCCAGCTGTGTCCCCACCTGTTTCCCATGCTCTTTTTATCCTGTGTAGTAACTGTCCTCCATCGTGTGCACCCTCATGGCTTTGTGTTCCTCTGTTCCATGTTTTCCTGCAGATTCTTGGTTTTTGGATAATTTGCTCCTGTTCTGCTTCCCAGAGTATTTTTGTATTTTGTGAAAGAACTCGGCATTAAAGCTGCTTTAAATTTATGTCATTCTTCCAAGTCCTGCATTTTGGGTCCATATCATGCCTGCCACAAAACTGCCTTGACACCCATAAATGCAGGACTAACCATTGATTTATGTATATAAATGTCAATAAACATATACTCATGGTAGTTATTCATATATATTGATAGAAAAATGGCTTGCCATACATGGAGGATTTCAGGTTTTACTAGAAATTGATGGGCATATCACTCACAGGCTACATATTCAGAATGGGCATAACTTCTGTGTCTGAATAAGGAAGTCAAAGCTGAAGTTTCTTGAACCTGCAGTTTTTCTCATGGCCAGCAAGGACAACTCCTCTGGTTGCAAAATACGTCAACTACTTTTAATCTTTACTGAGTAGAGCATCATATCCATGTTGTACATGAACTTCCTCACTGGACTCAAAAAGGACGATAAAGCAGAGCATGCCTTACACTGTGATTTACAAGTTGCAAGCCTATGAGCGTGTAAACCCTCAGTTTTCTAACCAGATCTGCCCCATCTCATGTCTGGTTTCAAACAGCCATCCATCCATGGACGTAGCTACTGTGATGTCACCCACTGATTTGTAAAGTTCCCTTTTAAAGCCCTGAGATGTTTCCACCCTCGCCATCTTGGTTGCAAATAAATGGGCATAATGAGGAAGGGTGGGTATGACTGTGAAACAGCTCGTTAGCGAATGACCAATGAGCATTCAGTTTCATATCACAGCTAATCTTCCATTTTGAAAGATAGTATAACCAAGATTTGATTTTGGTTTTTTTGGGGGGGTTTTTTGTTGTTTTTTTATTCAAAATGAGTGCCTGAACCCCTAAACTCAGCAGGAAAGTGTTTACACAGATAATGTCAGGAAGCTGTTTTCTATTGACTGGTATAGAACTGGAAGTCTTTTAGCAGCCATAGCTAAAGTTTCAGATAGAATGCGCATTTAAGGCACTTCTGCTCTGGCTTCATTTCTCTGACCCAGAAGCTATGTCCATGTTTTATATTGCCTATGGTTTCAAAACAACAATATGACAGCCACAAAAAGAAAAATGCTCAGCCCAGGACTTCACAACAGAATTTCACTAACGAAAGGATGACATAACAGTGGCTACATCCATCTTTTATATACAGTCTATGATATTGATAGGATACTCCATCTCACGTAGCACTTTTCATTGTCCAAAAAGAAAAAAAAAAGGAAAAATGAAAAAGAGCAAAAGAGGAAAAAAAAAACCCTCAAGTGTTAAAAAATATGTTACATCTTAGAAAATGTACTTGCGTGATGGTTAGTAATGTATGGCTATTATTTATGCCGAGGGTAGTTTTGCTTTGCATTGTTGCTGTGTTTTGCAGCCAAAAGGGTGGTGGTGGTGGTGGTGAAAGTCTGTGATTATGGCTATGACTCATATGGTGCCTGTCACCTAGAATCAACATCCAACTTCACACGATATGCCGTCCTCTCTCAGGCCCCTGTGAGAGGGAGAGATTGAAGAGTGAACAGAGGGAGACACAGGGTGGAGGGAAGAAAGGGAGAGAGAGAGAAGCAGAGGCACTGAACGAGGTGAGAGCAGCAGGTGACTTGATATCCTCTCTAATACCTTGATGAGGAAAGCAAGTGGTGCAAAAAGAGACAGCTGAAAAGGGGAGTATAAATGGAGGGATGAAGGCAAAGAAAGAAAGAAGTAAAGGAAAGACAAGCCCTGCTGAGGGTGAAATAGAAGGCACGGTCAGAGGGTGAAAGTGGCAAAAAAAAAATTGGAAGTAATCATAATGAAGGAAAACATTGGGAGAACAGACAGAGAGAGAAAAAAGAGAGAGATAAATAAAAGCAGCTCAACAACCAAAGTGTTCAGAATGTACGCGTGGTGTTGGAAACATTAATCACACCAGAATGCTCCAGTACCTTTTGATTACATTACAAAGAAACCAACAACAACAGCAACATTGTATTCCGTGCACTAGCTCCCTCCTCTGGAAGCTCTCAGCCGTGCATTTGTTTGCCAACGGTGCAATTATGTATTCATGAGACTGTAGTCCTGCATGTGAGGTTGGAGCAAGGCGGATGAGAGAGCCCACAAGGGTAGCTAATCAGCATGCTAATCTTAGCTCGGGATAGCTAAGGAATGTAACACGGCTGTGGTCCAGGGTCTGAACTGCAAACACGCTGAGAAAGACAGAGAGGAGAGGAGAATGAGGTAAGATAGAGAAACAAGTAGAGAAAATGAAAGGAGGAGGAGGAAGTGATAGAGAGAAAGAAAGAAAGAAGAGAGGTCATGTACAACTCCTTTCTTATGGCAGCCTTCAGTTTTAGACATGTAGCAATTGCTGATTCATTCCACCCTCAGATATCATGTTGTGTGCAGGTAGATCCACCTACAGCACAGGCACATGCACAGCCAGATCTAAGCCCTGAGAAGCAGACACATATGAGAGACAGTAATGAATGGAACATCAAAGCAGGCATGCGGGTTACACCGGGGCGCACAAATGAGCGCATCATCAAGCAGTTGTTCAAGGTCGTTCAGAAACATCAATCACTTACTTGCACATACATGATCACCCTGCAAGGATACAGATTTTGAGCATGCTGAAAAGACACACATGCATGCACGCACACATACACACACACACACACACACACACACACACACACACACACACACACACACACACACACACACACGTGTGCATGCATTCCCCTGCTGTCAGGGACAAAAGCTCTCTGCTGCCTCTTAAAGCCATTCTCATCACATCACTCGGTCTCTCAGCGTGGTCTCCTGTGTTTCCTGCCTGTTTGTTTATGGGTCGCTGTACCTCTGCAGCTGTATTGATAGGTTGTTAACTGTTACTGAGAATTGCAGCCTGGGGGCATTTCACTCCATCGCCCGAAGAGCTCAAAACACATAGCCATGCATCGGTAGTGATTCGTCAAGGCTTATTTATGCTCACGTGCAAGCTCACACGCACACACTTGCACAATCTGTTGATGTTGCGAGGCTGATTTACCAACGGAGGAAACAGGACTTGACTGACCTCAAAAAAGCGCAAGAACTTGTAGGTGAACGCGTGCACATATTTGAATATCTTATCCTATTTTCAGCATAGCCTGGAGCTTCTTCCTCTGCAGGGAGGGAGACAGAGAGAGCAGCCACTGTCAGGGAACAGCAGAAAGGCTTGCAGATGGCCTGGGGACGCAAATTCATAAAGAGTCAACTTGTTGAGTTTTTCCACAGAGAAAGCAAAGAGCCACATTATGGACCCCCGGAAATGGGGCCAGGGATTGCATGTATATTTGAACAACTTTTTAAAAGGCAGCTTTGCAAAATTTAAAGACCATGATGAGTGTCATTTGAAGGGGAGGAGGGGCGTTTGCCGTTATCATGTAATGACTGAGCCACAGATGGAAAGTGTCAAGCTTAGTATGGTGAAGAACTAATATTAAGGATTTGACAACTTAAGAGTATAAAATTTTAAGTAGATACGGGAACTTTTTCAGTGTGTGGAAGGATGTGGCAGCAAGGCCACAGGCAGTGTTTTGTTTTGGTGTTTTTTCTCTGTTTTATGTGCAGCACTTTAGTCAACTCACTGATGCTTTCTGCTGGGTGGAAATGAACAGTACATTTTCAGTTTCAAGTATGGTGTCAGTGCTTTCGGCTCTCTCTGAGGCAATGGGCATCTATCACTGTGTGAGTTTAAAAAATTTTCTTTTAAAGTAAACTAAAGACAAATACACAGACAAATTCTTTTAGAAAAACTGCAGTTTAATAAAGCTAAATTAGGAATAAATTGACATTTATTTACATTTTATTAACCAATTGTTATAAAGTTTTACTCGGACTGTTGGAAGCAACCATATTAAAGCATGGGCTCAGATTCAACTACCGCTGTGGAAACCAATCTGAATGTGATCGTCAAACCAGTTTTAGTTGACCACTTTGATCCAGTATGAAATATTTTAGCAGCTAAGGTTTGGATCTTGTAACATTTTTGGAAAGACAGAATATATGCTGCTAACTTTGATACTCTAAATTCCTGCAAAGGGTATAACATTTCCATTAGCTTCAGCTGTACATTGGTTTAATGCTAGTGGGCAAATGCTAGCATGCTAATGCACTAAATTAAGACGCTGAAAACATTAGCAGTTTTTATATGAATTTCAGAGAGTGTAGGGAGAGTGAGGCTGGGACATTGTCCAAAGTTGTTCTTTATATGAATTACTAATGCTAACAAGGTTAGTTAAGCTTAGTTAGCCAGCTGCATCCATAAATTGGATGTGTGAAATAATAATTAGTAAGCTGTAACAGCCAAATAAAATAGTTGAATTTCACTCACTGAAAACACAAACCTTGAAGGGCTGTAGCTCACAGCTGGCTATATTACAGTACCCATCTAAAAAGGTTTAGGCCTGTAATGCATGCGTGAAAATGGCTGTTGTTATTGTTAGCATACCAACCTGGCATGGATTTTCTTTAGTAACGGGTCTCAGTTCAACTGAAGAGAAGCATCAAACCAGAGGGTTTTTTTTCTTAAAAACTAAATAGAATTCTCTGGATTTACATCAGAACATAAATCTCAAACAGAACTGTCTAAAAGTGAAAGACGCATTGTTCTCCAAGCTCTCACTGAATCAATAAAGGTTGGCCTTTTAGGTAAGTACTCTACTTGAGTCTAATACACATAATACTCACGGATGAAGGTAAGCAGTCAATTATAGCCCGACTCTTTTTTATTTTTAATAATACTGGGTAATGTTAATAGTATTGATTTTAAATATACACAATAAAAGGATGCCTTTTCATTCATTGTAAAATGGATGTACACATACAGTGTGTACATACATGTAGTGACTGAATATACAAGCATGATACTGACTTGTAAGAGCAACATGTTCCTCCAAAGCTGCTTTCATGGCCCCAGAACAGTTAGCAGCTACAACAGTCAAGTTGTTTACACAGAGATGCAGTAAAAGTTGCATCAAAGCTTCTTCCCTGTCTCCTTGCTTCATCTTCAACAGCCTCTCCTTTTTTCTCTGTCTTGCTCAGTTCCTTCACCTGCACCTTTGTAACCAGACTGTGCCATGTAAAGGGGAAAACAAAACAAAACATAGATGTCATGATGGCACGCTAATATGCTGTGACATTTACTTAATGTGAAAACAAATTGCAAAGTGTTTGCTGTTTGCAGTTAGGCAAAGTATCACCGTAGCCGCCTCCGTGGCTAATTGCACCTTAAATGCTGCGTGTCCCATCATGAATTAATTTGATGTCAATGTGACTTTAATTGCCATTAAAACTACATGTGCAGTATTTACATATCCTGTTATGAGTGGTGTATGACTGCAGGGCTCAACAGGTCACAGTCAAAGAAAAGGGCTGTTTGTGTATAATGATTGTATGTGGTATGCAAATGTGAACTTCTCGTCCAGCTCTCCAGTGGCAATAAAAATGAGGATTTTCTTATTCAGGAGCCTCGTTCTGAGCTTTTGACAGAGAAAATGTGATTAATGGTAAGTTTTTGAAACCAATCTTGTAAATTGTGTGAGATGGCTTAATTGGGTCAAAATTCGGACAGAGACTCACGGTGTGCTCCTGCCTCAAGAGGATTCATGGATGTGCACTTGTGCTTGTTTTGCCTTGGGCTTGTAAGCCCATTCAGAGAACTATGCTAAAGCTACTCCCCTTTATTACTGCAAGAAGCAATTGCTTGGAAGAAAATGCCAGAATGGTGCTTTGAATTCCTGGAGGGGCCCATCACTGAGACGCAGCCCACAGAGCTGAGACAGCTAGCATCTGGAGCAAAGACATGGCGGTAAAGTGGAGGAAGAAATGAGGGGAGGAGGGAGATGCAGAGAGAGGGAAAGAGGGAGCAGGATGGCAGAGAGGCAATGAGAATGAGAAAGTAGGAGAGGGAAGAGAGATACCGTTGACATAGCGCACATGGGAGACAGAGAAATGGTGAGTGTGAGACAGTCAGAGCAAGGGGTTGATGAGGGAGCAGTAGAAAGAGCTTAAGAGAGGGAGAAAAAAAAGGACTGCGCAGGCAATGAGACAAAAGACAGACAGACGAGAACACTCAGACGGTCCACCAATTGACAGCCGGTTGGGGAATAAAGTCAGCTAACACAATGAAGCAGTCGGCAGACAGACTTGCCGCAGAGTAGCCGTGAGGCTCTCAGAAGTAGAAACAAATATTACATTAGAAGAGACAGAAGCCATTTGTCACAGCGGGAGGCCTGAGAGGTAGTTAAGCTGCAGAATATAGGGACCCGTGGCCTGGTTGATGCATGTCGCCTCGAAGAGGAAATTGTGCTGAAGTCAACTCTGTTCAATCAATTGTCTAGTGTCCTTCGATGACTCCCGTGCTTAACAAGATAACACCGGCACAAAGTTTTGCCAGCCCAACTCTTGAGAACTTGTTATGGGGCCTTGAGGACCTCCTCTCAATTCTTTTCTTCCTCCTTTTCTTCCATTCACACCAGCTTGTCAGCCACACCACCTCCAAATCAAGGCCCAGTGACATACATGCTGACAGCCACAATTCAATGTTAATGTTTTTAGAAGATAAATCTTCTGGATGTTTATGGTCTAAATGACAGCTGCACTCTGTCTGCACCCACATGCTAGAGACAGTTGAGTTTTTGAAATGGTTTCAAGGATTGTCTGTCAGTCCGACGCCTGGTCAGTCAGTCAGTCAGTCAGAGTTTTGGCTCTGTGCCCCATGGTGCATTACTTTCAGCTTGAAATGGCTTCATTCAATAATAACTGGAGTATGTATGTAACAACAAAAGCATCTGTTTTCTTACTTTCAGTCTTTGCCTTTCTCCCTCTCCTTGTATCGGTCCATTCCTCCCTCTTTCCCGTTCTCCTTCTCCTCAACCTAAGCTGCTGACACTATGATTGATATGGAAATTACATTGTGCTTGCCCTCATTTATCTTGCAGCGTTGCTTGTTGCTGCTCCAACAACCATTTTGGGATGCAGAAACAAACTGATCTGCGGCTGCTGTTGCAGAGAGAGAAAAAGAAATATACAGTAAAGATTTGATTTGAGACTGTGTGTTGCCCAGTGGATGAGCAAGGTTTCCTGCTTTAATGGAAAAACTACCACTGTGCCTACAAGGCAGTAACCTTAATCTTTCCTGAGATGTATATGGAGTCTCAGAAGCAGCAAATGTCACTAACCAGAAAATTCAAACATATCATGAAATAGACAAATACATAAACAATACAGCGCAGTGTATGTATTTATAGCTTCTTCCTTTTTATCTCTCTCTCTCTCTCTTTTTTTTTTTTTTTACCTCCAAGTCACCCATGAAAGTGAATTTTTAGCTTCCATGTCCTGTTTGCGGGTCATAGGACACATTTACTCTAATTATTTTGCAGTCAAAGCATTTTCCATTTTCTTGTTTTATGCTTACATGCCACCAAAGAGCTGCCAGATTACCCTTCTTTGTCTTTTGAAGGAATATTGAACTTGATGCTCATCGGCACTAATGACTATATGAACTGCCACATTTTCAGTGTCTGTTATCATTTCTTTTAGTTCATTAACAATGGATCTAATAGACCTAATACAGCAGAGTTTTACACCAGATGCCCTTCCAGACACAACCCCAAAGAGGAGTGGTGTCTCTGGCTCGAATTAAACCAGTGACCTTTCACTTGCCAAGTAAATGTTCAAACCACTACAGTATTGTGCTACACTAACTACTGATGCAATATGAGTACCCTTTTCAGCTGTTTATCCATTACATTTATCTGACAGCTTGTTACCTTTAGTTATTTCTATCCACTACCTGCCAATGTCCTATTGCCACAATGTCACTTTTTCATGCACTCTCAGTAACCGCAAAGTTACTCAGCTATCCAAGTTGTTCCCATCCATCCATCCATCCATCCATTTTCTTCCCCTTATCCATTGTAACCACTGTGACATCGACTGTTGGTTTGTGAAGGTCTGTTTTGAAGCCTTAATCTTAGCATTATGACTATGGCCATTTTTGTTATTTGGATGATAGGATAGTTATCAGCTATCACCTATTGCTATCGAGCTTGGTTAGAAATTATTGCTGCTGTATGGGTGCATCGCATCACTAAAGATAACCGCTAATTAGTATGACATAATATACGAATAAAATGTTAGATCTTCACGTCACAATACTGCAGCGCATTCTTCTTACACTGGCGCACCTCTTACATTATATGGATAATAATTGCCTAGCAGGTAGTTGGTGGCCTAGTCTACTAATGTACAACTTTTAAACTTAATATATTTTAAAGGGATGATGTGAAAAATGAATCCCCCACACAGCTGCCATGAAGGTAGACGTTAGCTATAGAGGCCAGCGCTAGTTTTTGTATGAGGCTGTAAACATGTTTATTTCCATTGTAAAACTGTAACATATAAGTTTTTGACTTACTTTTAGAGGCAGCCTCAAGTGGCCATTTGTAGAACTGCATTTTTTGGCACTGAGGTTGCCATTGGGCTGATTCCACATTCTTTTCACATATCCTGCATATCCTCTGGGATACAAGTAACCCTATGTTGCATCTTATTAGAGATATAGGTATATTCACCTTTATACAGCTAGTTTATTATTTTTAACAACTGTAAAACACAAATGATAAATAAGTGTGCTTGTTTGCTTGAAGTTAGTCATTTGCAGTCAGAACGCCACTCTCGAATCCAACAGACGTTCGAGATGACAGAGAATTCAGAAGACGGCAAGTTTCACTGGAGCTTAAAAACTTGGTACTAAGTTTCTTTTTGCTATGAGAATGTTTGAGTCTACATGAGTTAAGATTTATAAACCTCAGTGTATAATCCTGATCTCACTCTACAGCAGCAGGGAGGACTAATGGTAAGACAGAAAACACAGGAGAATGTTTCTGCCTGGAAAGAGATGAGGCAGTCAGATGAAATAAGTAGCTAAGCTGAACTGTTGCAGTTTTTGCTTCTTGGGAGTTTCTTAAAGCTTCTGGGAACTTTTAACACAGTTTCAATGCAAGATCTTAATTTGATAGATATATTAAAACCATTCTACATTTAAACAGTTGAGAGTAAATGCAGCAGAATGGTTGTATGTATGCAGTATCTGTACTGATGGCTATTTTAGGGTATAGCTACAGTGTTCATTATACAGACTAGGCCCTGGTCATCACCAACTCTGCACTGTATTCCTATGAAAACATAGCTACTGCCTTAAACATTGAGTCCAACAAAGGCAGAAGCGCTCACTTTCCTTTGCCTCGTCTAATTATTACCAAAATAAGTAGCAGCAGTCAAGATGGAAGCAATACAAGCCTAAACAGTTTTACACCCCTGCTCAAGTACTTTGTGACCAAATTAAGATTTGAGACATCTGAGTTGCTGCACTAAAAAAATCTTGTAACTTGCTTTTGCTGTCAGTTGCAGTACATACTTGTGACACTTGACATTTATTCAAAACTCCTGCTCTGCTTTACCAAAGAATGATACAGAGAGCCAAAGACTGGAGTCTCAAGCTGTAACATCAATGCTTGTTAACACAAAAAGGGCAGCGGTCAGTCTAGCAGACTTCTGCAGACTACTCGAAAGCGCTGTTTTGCATATTGTGTCTGGTCAGTTTGACCCAGATGAAAATATTTCAGGACGTATCGGATGTTTCCTAAAAATTGCTGAAGTATAAATTGCTGTATTTCTTCTTAATATCAGGATTGTTTTAGCAAGTTTTGCACTTTTGTGACCCCAAGTTGTGCGTCTGACACTCCAAAAGATATACAACTTGAATGTTTGATGGTCTGGTCTAGAGTACAGTAATATAACCCAGCACTAGCTGCTTCCTAAGAGTCTGTGTTTTTTGTTTGTTTTGGGTGGGTTTTTTTTTTTTTTGCAAGAAATATGAATAAATATGCTGCTGTGGTTTGAGTAAGTGAGGTTCTTTTGTCAGCCATCACCTCTGGGGCCCTGTCATGTAGAAGAAAGATCCCTGTCTGCTTTTTTCTCTTTGCCCCTGTGACACAGTCTGAGGGAGAGATGGGCAAGACACAGCTATAGAGGCAGACATGCAAGCGAGGAAACCCAGAAAGAGTGTGAGAGGCAGAGGGGTGGGACAGAAGGTTAGTACTGCTGCAAGGGATACAGTAGAAAATGTTGCCTGAAAGTGTTCAGTGAGCTGCAGCAGTGTAACTCCTGCTGATACCCCTAGACATGCTGAAACATGCCTATTTATGCATGCATGGGAGACTGGAGGAGATTTTTTATTTCTCTCATGCACTCTTGCTATCTGAGTGCACCCCCCCCCCAAAAGCATCCTCAGTGCCTCCCGCACAAACTCTCCCCACAAGCCACCGGCAGTGATAAACCCTTCCATTGTCATAGTGACAGCATAACATGCAAGTTATGCCTGCCTCTTTAGGTTTGAAGAGCTCATTATGACTTCTAAGCGGGTATCCTATAAGCAACAATGTACTGTATGTGATGTGACAACCACATCACATAGAGTGATAGGACTTAGGAGTGCTGTATTCAGCTAAGAATCAGATCATGGTTTCTTTTTATTTCACATTTACCCCCCAAAAATTTCTCCCTGGGTTCTATTCATGTAAGATATCATCTGGGAATGCATTCAGATGGTACAAATGGCTAACTGCCATTAGTAAAAATGACACATTTTGACTCTGATAATTTAATACAATATTGGACTCATAACTCTGAAGAAAACATCTAATCTCAGGCATAAAACCAGAACACTGTCAGTCATTATTTCCTGGAAAAAGACACAATTTACATAATTTCAGGGCCATCTGTCACCAAATGGACCCTGTGTGAATATGATTTTTGCTCAGCCATTCATACCTGTGTCTTTAAACCCATCTACATCTATTCTGGTAAAATGGGTGCAGAAATCTCAAATCTTAAAACTTGGATGAATTCCTTTCAAAACTTATCAGTCAGCATTGCTGCAGAAAATCCTCCACAAAAGTCAGTTCCTATTTCACTGTTCACCATTTGAAAGCTTTTGCTAAATAAATATTAAAGAGCAGGTGTTATTGCCAAGCTCGCCATTCCTCATGTATTTTGTGTCGTTAGGTTCAGGCAATATTAACGGGCAGGTAAAAATTGCAGTTTTCTTTAAACTTTTGTTTAAACTAGTTAAAGTTAACAGGCTTCTTAGTGACATAAATCCTTTCCTTGGTGTCAGTATAGCAACCCATATGCCCCAAGGCTATCGCAGAGGCCTGGGTTCAAATCTGCCCCGAGGCCATTTGCTGCACGTCTTCCCCGTGCGCTCTCTCTCAGCTTTCCTGTCTTCTCTTCACTGTCTTATCTCAATGATATGAAAAGCTTGTGAAATCTGATGTATTGTTATAGATTAGTAATCCAATATTCCTCAGTCTAGAACTAAAACTATTCGTGACTTTATTGACTGAACAGCTTTAATAACCGATTAATTGAATAAATCATTTTTTATTGAAAAGTAATTAACTTTTGATGATTCCACCTTTACGAAGGGCAAAATTATTATTTTTTAAATTCCTTTATTGTATTTGAGGGTTAGGTAGCAACAATAACATGGTAATATGGAAGTAATAGTTTCATAATAAAACACACAAAAAAAAGCCAACATAGCATTACCATATAATTATCTGCATAAAAAGGTGGCAATAAATATATTAGTAGGTCATCATATAGTTACCAAATTACTAAAACAGTTTTACTCATTTGGACTCATTGCTTTTGGCTTCTTATTACCCTGCTACGTAAATTTTAGTCAATACTGATACCAATTACCTGAGTTTGATTGGTAATTACATGATTATTACCTGTTGTAATACCTTTTGAACCTTTTGATATCCTTTGAACAGTTACCCTATGAAGACTGCCACCCTTTTTGTTTTCTCTCTTTTTTTAAGAACAAGAAAACAATCAGCTGGCCATGACATAAAACCATCAGCTGCTGGCATGCAGAAAGTAATTAAAAACTTAGCTGCCCTTTAACCAGCTACAGCTGTAAAATGTTGCACTGAGTAATTAACTTTTTACGTACACACTTCCTGACTTGACTAGATATTAATACTTTAGGATCTATAAAGCACTCTCTAACACTAACAGTGACTGAGTGTTTTGAGTCTCTCAGTCTGACCATATGGCTGTCAATCATATGTTATGGTGTGCATATTGTAGAGAAAATAGAGAAAATTTATTGTCAGTGAATGTTTTGCAGATACATTACAAGCACGTGTACATTTTGTATTAACAACTGAAAAATCAACGATGAGGTATTTCTACAGATTTGTCGTATCCACCAAGTAACAAATGGGAGTATATTTCCTGCACCTCTCAAATCATGAATAATTGTGACTCTATAGCAATTGTGTAATTGCTGTAGACCAAATTGTATATCATTGACTCAGGGCTTTACTGAATTCCATATATTATACTGGGGTGGGGGAGGGGTGGGAGGGTGATTTCATTTTGATAAAAAATGATCTGTTATCACAGGAAGATGCATGTGTCACCCGCTCCCCAATTAAATCAAAAGCTTTCTGTAGCAAGCGTCGGTTGATGAATCAATCCTACACACTCACAAATGTAATTACTTCATTGGTCAATGTCTGGGGAGACCACATCGAGCTCCGTGTACCCAAAGCCTTCAGCAAAGAAATGAATGGAGAGAACTCCTCACCATTTCACCCTCCTCTTCATCTCCTGCAGGATCTATCCCATACAACTTAATTACAACTATAATCATTCTGTAAGAGCAGAAGTTATCCTGTTATCAATTCCCTTTGGCCCCTGGAGGACATTACAAGTGGGGGATATGAATTTCACATCAAAGTAGACATACCCACCTACACCCAAATTCACATACACAATTTATTGCTTTGCAGTACTCTCCCAAAGAAGGCCATGCATTATTCAACAACATGCTAACATCAATTAAAAAAAAGGATCACATAAAAAAAAATAAGTAACACCCCCCCCCCCTTACCTCTCAGCTATTGCAGTGGGGGTGGAGGGTGGTTGGCATCTGTTGTTATGGGTGCTGTCGTGGAAAGGTGGTGATCATACGATGGTGTTCTTTTTTTTGTATTCTAATCCCATCTTGCATAGAGAGGACAGATGTTGGCAAGCTAATTAACAAATCCTTGGGCGATGTCGAAGTACTTCTTCGCATTCAGAGGCTGCAGGAGGGAAGGGAGCTGTTTTGTTGGATCATACACTGTCAGCATATCAATACACAAACATGCACATGTAACTAGTTTATGCATGCCAGGAGTAGCATTCACTCTCTCCCTGCCACCACCTAATCCCTAGCTTTTGGAGTGACACATGAATCTGAGTGCAAGTGAAACCAAAGTGAGAAACACAAGGCACAGAGGAGGTGGGGTGAATCTTTCCATTTCCTGTTGACACGCTGTGTCATCACCAGCCATCAGTTGTTGCTATTTTATGTGCAATGAGACAGAGGCATCATATTATTGCTTTGATGAATCTGATAAAAGTAAACAGAATATTTCAGCATTTTTGCATCAGAGGTTTATGTAATAACTCTGAATCCATTTGCACAGCAGTAGTTTTAATAGATTTTAATTGGGACATAAGTGTATATTAAGCACTGAGCCTGTTGCCCCTTTTATAATTTATATTATCCAGCCATCAGTCCGTCCTGGATCTACCACGGGGCCTCCTCCCTTTAGGACATGCTTGAAACACGTCACCTAGGAGGCATCCAGGAAACAAATGCAAAGATCAACCGATAAATTGGCATCTTTGCTTTTACCCTCAGCTGTCTCTTCACCACAACAGACTGTAACAGCATCCGCATAGCGGCCATCTGTAAATCTCCCGCTCCCCTGTTCCCTCACTCACAAACAAGACCCCGGGATACTTAAATTCCTCCACTTGGGGCAGCAACTCATTCCTGACCTGAAGTGGGAACTCCAGCTTTATCCAGCGGAGAGCTATGGCCTCAAATTTGGAGGTGCTAATTCTCATCTCAACCGCTTCACACTTGGCTGCAAACCACCCCAGTGTGAGCTGGAAGTCATGGCTCGATAATGCCAACAGAACGACATCATCTGCAGAAAGCAGTGAGAGCACTGAACCCAACACCCCACAGCCCCTGGCTGAGCCTAGACAGTGTTGAACCCATGTGTTTCTTTCTTTTAAAAGGCACACTGATAATATTTAATATAATATTACCCATTCTGGGCCATTTGGGGAAAGTGAAAATAAATAAGCAGGGGCAGCATAAATTTAGAATTGTCTTGCCATTTAACATTCACTCCCTCTTAGCTTTGCTTTTGGTCTACATCACATCCTTAGTGATATATCTGTCTCTTCACTTGCCCCATTAAGCAGTGTTAGAGATAAAATAATAATAATAAAAAAGCTTTATTACAGCTGCCTGCTTTATATAAACAATGAGACAGACTGAAGACAAAAGTAAAGCTGCTGGCCAAACAGCTAAATGATCTGAGCCAAGAGAAAGATTAATGACAATTTTCTTCAGCTTCAGTACAAAAATGTGGGTACTTTTATATTACAATTTTTTTCTTAAATCAAAGCTGCTTTAAATATTTTTATTCTGCAGGCTTCTGGTTTCAATTATAAGAAATGTATGATAGTTATTTTATTTTATTACCCATACTCAAACCCCCGAATCAGCAAGTGTCTTCTGAATTGTTTTGATTGCATCTTTTGTAAAACCCTTAATTGTTTTAAGTGCTCTCTTATCCCATTGCTATTTGTCTTTAATACTTCTTCCATGGCTCTTGTACTTTATCTCTGTGAACCTCCTCAATGCTCCAAGAAATAGTTCCATCACCTCCTTCCATTCTTACACTCATCAAATTCAGGGGTCAGGGGTGGAGCTTGTCCCACCTGTCATATAGGACAAGAGGTGGGGCACACACGAGACAGGTCACAGCCTGTCACAGGCCCAAAAGAAACCCATGAAATTTAAATTGCTGTCTAAAAGTTCATAATGAATAATGACAGAGATAATAAACGTATCTGATGCATGCTTATTGCTTTGCTGTGCTCTTATGCTGCGCATTCAGAACCAACCAAAGTGTGTTATAGTAGTCTTAATTATAAACCTGCAAGTTATTTGTCTTAAAAATTGCTTTCTGTCTCAATTTTCTTCTTTTGCTCTCTGCCTTTCTCTGTGCTGTTGACTCGACTCATAGTGCCCTCTGGGCTTCTGGGCTGACATTTGCTTTTAAGCCTGCACTTTAGTTGACTCAGCTTTAAGCATCTGACCAGAGGGCTGAACATCCACTGACCCTCACAAGGAACTTTGTCCGCCCTTGTGATGGTGGCAGTTCATAGGAATGTGGAGCCTCAATGATTTGGTTATTAAGTAGGTGTTTAGGGCTTGTGGGGAAGCTTGGGGCACAGATGTATGCATTTATGCACTTACGCCTAATTATTTACACCATCAAACTCACTGTCCCCTTTCTATTGCTGTCATTTTCTCTCTCTCTCTCTCTCTGACACACACACACACACACACACACTAGCTCACCTATTCTTGTGACAGCATTGCTTACTATTACATTAATGTCCTGCAGCTTTACCTTTACCTCACCCCAATTTTAACCCCAGTTAGTCTTTATCTTCATGCCCACAAGTACAGCTAATGAAAACAACAACGACGCACACACATAACCCCGCACACTACATTTACCCATCTACACAGTGTATGCAAATTCATGAGATTGTGGAAACAGGGTACCAAATAATGAATCTTCTTCCTGCTATTGCAGGGAGTTGAATGGCCAGGAGGGTGGAAAGAAATTTCTTCAATTTCATAACCCCATTCTTTTGTTGTATTGTCATCCTCCGTAACGAGGTCACCTCAAATCACTCCTCACACACTGGAAATCAGGGAACAGGAGTATGTTAAGAGAGGAAAGAGGAGAGAATGAGGGTTGAATGTAATGTTAGAAATGTAGGGTTCTCTAGGGCCAATCTTAACTGTGTAGATATGGTAGAAAATGTGTTGATGCCTTTGAAAAGCCACGTTTCAACCTGCGCTGTGCTCGGAATGAACACCAATTGTGATGCGATTCTGAATGTCCGGCTGGAGTGTGTGCGTGAAAGCGGTTTTGTTAAGGTTTTTCTGGCGTGAACCTGGAGTGTGTGAATGTATTGTGGGACTGAAATGAATTATCAGAAGCTTACAAGGGAACACGCATTTGAATATACATGCAGGCGCACACGTGGTTTCCAGCACATCTTCTAATCTTTCTCCTCTCCCTATTTTCAGACATGTGCACACACATACACACACACACACACACACACACACACACACCCACCTCCTCCACACTACACCTATAGCCAAGGGAAGGGGCACTAAGTTCTATCTTTTGGGAACCACCAAGGGAGATTAACTTGAAGTATTTCTCCCTGCATGGTGGTTCACTTCTGTAGTGCTGCTAATCTAATGCACACATTATTCAGCGAGGCGCTGCATCTATTAATGGAGAGCACAGCGAGATTTATTGCCCAGGTTTAACTTTATGGTAAAATAGCACATTAAGCAGATGATATCGCTGCATATATGAAATGATTATGCCGACTTCCCCAATAGAAAAAAAAAAAAAAGACTGAGAGGACCTGCTTAATTAAATGCAAGGTTTGCTGGTATACATCAGTTTTTTTTTCCCACTTAATGTAAACCTTAAGGATGGAAGCTCTTCCCCTTTTTGCCCTCCTTTTACTTGTAAAGATCTGATTTTAGTGTTTCATCCTTTCTCCTCCTTCTCCCCCTCCTTACTCTTCTTCTCTGCTGTGTCATCTCTAGAAACCATTGTGCCTTAATTTCATCTCAAATTTCCCCCTGCTTACTGGATTTTCACAAAATATGAGCCAAATGGCTTTCTCCCACAGCAGTTGTAATCTCCTTCTCACCACAACAGAATATCACGCTTAAAGTCTATTAATACTTCAAAAATCTTCTGCTTGACGCTATGAATTTACACTCAAAAGGCTTTAAACTGACACGTTATTGACAAACTGGGAGTAATGAGGGCTCTCAGTGGGAAGCTATGACCTTTGTATGAGGACATGCACTTCATCAATAGTCAGATTCAGACTGCCATCCGTTCCTGCTTTAGCACAAGCAGTTAGGCCTCAAAATTCAACAAGATATCCCAACATGCAGTGTCACGCTTAACACTGTGCCATGTTACTTGTAAAGTGCAGAAGCTGTTCCCTCACGGGCATGCAAAATTTAGGTCCTGTTTGGGAGAGACGGATTTGAGCACAACGCACTGGCCTTTAAATAAGCCATAGATTTCTTCTCTGTTCTTTTATCAGGGTGAGCACACAAACCCTGGGATAATTCAGGCAGAATTGAATGCTCACTCTATTTTTTCCATCCTGCTCCTCTGAGCTCCCTGAAGCTTCTTTATTGAATAGCCCTAGATGTTGTAAAAGGAAAGTGGGAAGGGACCACCAGTGCTGCCAGAAACGCAATGATGGCTCCAGGGTGAAGCAGTCAAAGCATTAGTGTGTGATGGGTTTGCATACTGTAAGATGAGTGTATATATTATATGCACTCACTTCATATTTCATGTGAGTGAAGTTTAGATCAGAGTGCTTCACAATAAAATATAAAAGAAAGACAAAGTATTAAAACATAGCTATTTGCTAGCTTAAAGAAAATATAGCCCATATCCCCACTTGGGAAAAGATCATTAAATGCTGTTATATTAATGCTGCTATTAATGGTGTGTCTGTGTGAGCCAAAACCTTTTAATGATTGCATCATAAAAAATAATGGCAAAAAACAGAGGCAGGTGTAATGCTGAAACCCCACCTCTGAAGAGCCCTTTAAGCTAGCAGGCAATGTTTAATGTCTCTCAGTACACTGTGTGTGCTACATACTTACTTGTGTAGTATCTTGACAGGGTGGTGCTGTCTCAAATCAAAGACTGGAAAACCTGGACACTTAACAAAAATGCTTTTGCAATTATTATGAATGTTGCAGCTGTTTGTGAACATTGCTGCTTGTTGTGCCTCTGTACATACTGAATTCTTCTACTCTGAAAATGTAAGTTTTATGCACAGACACTAAACAACGCTTCAGCAATGTGTGGATTTATCTGCAGTTCATGAAAACAAAATCGCTACTGTTGGGTAGTTAGCATTGGGATGCTCCTTCTGCAAGCTGGAAATTAGTTGGTGGTCCCTTGAGTGGCCACTGATGGAAAGACATGTACAGCATTCAGTTTTATTGACAGATGTACAGTGAAGAGAGACAGGAAAGTGGAGAAGAAGAGTCAGGGAGGACACGCGCAAATGGTGGCATGGTTGGGACTTGATCCAGTGCCAGCCACACCACCAAGTGGCATTTGTGGTGGTCTGCTCACGCCCTGAGCCACCCTGACTCCACGTGTACAGCATTCTACGCTCAACATTTTTAATGGACTATTTTCCCCTCACTGCCAGTACGCTATGCGGAATCATATAATGCACCAGGGTGTGAATGCTAACGTGGAAGGAACCAAGGCCGGCCGCTGTTGCTAAAGTTAGCTAAACTCTGCAAAATTATCTGACATTGTGTGCTTTTGCAACATTGGCACACAACACAAAGTGCCGCATAATTCAGTACATTTAAAACATGATTTGATTAATGAGGACCATGATTAAAAGTTTCATAGAGCTTCTAAAATACATTTAAAAAATTATTGGCCAATGTTTGACTTTGTCCATTTAAAGTCTGCTCAGTTTTAAATGTTTTTGGAGGGTTTGCTGTCTTTTAGAATAGTCAGCTTGTCTAACATTTGTTTTTCTCATTTAAACAACTAGCAAATTACTTGCCAGGAACATCCCTGCTTGCGACTGTTTAGCCGTTCTTTAAATACATGATCATGGAGGTATGTAGGCTAATGCTGAGTGACAGCGACTGGGAATACAATAATAAAGGGAGATAGTCTGATACACAAAATTTGCATGCACTTGCATTTATGTTGCAGAGCAAATTGAGTTTTTTACAGAAAGAAACCTTGAGACATGACAGAACTCCCACAACATAAACACCTTATTATTGCATGAATACCAACAGCATAAGCTACAACTCCAACTACAGTATGCATACACTCTTTGTGCCTTTCAAGAAGCGCATGCATAAACATGCTTTCACAAAAAAAGCACACACTGTATTGCATTAAAATACTCATAAGTGGATTCCTTGAGAGAGTGTAGGTGGAATGTATAGGGGCATTCTGAAGCACTGAGGCATATTAAGTCACTGCACTCTTAGACAAACTGCTCTTAATAGGCTTTTCCTCAACTCTGTGGGAGTCAGCACTGAAAAATAGGGTTACAATAAAAAACAAATGATCCTACACCTCTCAAGATTGCTTGTAGGCATGTTTATAGATATCCATGCTTATAAAAGCTTTCGTTTCATAGGTACTGCCCCAGGGCTTGGTACATATAAAAATGAATAAGTCTTTTCGGTGAGTTAAGGAATTTTTGATATGGATAGGAAATTTAGACCTTGTCTGAATGTTTTTATCATTCATTTTCATTTCGTCTTTCTCTTATCTTTCCTGTCCCATCCCTCATATCTGCATGCAGCCATTTTGCAGTCCACTTTCAGTCAAGCTTCTTTTTGATATTGCTAAACACAAGTTCCTTCATTCTTTCCGCTACTTTTTCCTTTTGTCTATTTCTCTGCTTTTAAATGGGCTTAATCAGCAGCAGCAGAGCAATAAAAGGTTTTATTTTACGGTAAGGCAAAAAAAAATCTTGGACAATTTTGCTTAGCCATGCTGTTAAAATCACACAATTGCTGTCCAAAACATCAGTCACTGCCACAGGAAGCAATTACAGCTGTGTTTACTCTTCCAGTCTTTCTTTATTTATTCCTTTAGCCAAATCAGAGGGGGGAAGAAGAAAGGAATAGAGAGGGTAAGAAAATGCCTCCTACAAGCCATCATCACTGATGGTTCTTAGTGTTGATGTGGTTTAATTCGTACAGCCTGTTGTCCACTAATCACATTCTGAAAGTCTTTTGGGGCAAAACACTCAATCCAAGTTCCTTCTGAAGGTAAGCCGGCACCTGGCATGGCAGCTCTGCCACCACCAGTTCGTGTGTGTGTGTAAATGAGTGAAAAAATTTGAAAAGACACCAAAGATACCTGAAACAGTCTGAATTGGGCCAAACCAATGGGCTTTATTTGGACTAAAGTCTTAACTGGAGCTAAAATGGGTATGACTATAGCCATTGTGAAAAGATCTTGGTTGGAGGTCTTAAATTCAATTCAATTCAATTCAATTCAATTTTATTTATATAGCGCCAAATCACAACAAACAGTCGCCTCAAGGCGCTTTGTATTGTGGGTAAAGACCTACAATAACACAGAGAAAACCCAACAGTCAAAACGACCCCCTATGAGCAAGCACTTGGCGACGGTGGGAAGGAAAAACTCCCTTTTAACAGGAAGAAACCTCCAGCAGAACCAGGCTCAGGGAGGGGCAGTCATCTGCTGCGACCGGTTGGGGCTGAGTGGAGAGAGACAGGACAAAAGACATGCTGTGGAAGAGAGCCAGAGATTAAAAATAATGATTAAATACAGAGTGAAGTATAAACAAGTAAATAAAGGTGAATGAGAAGAAACAGTGCATTATGGGACCCCCCCTCAGCAGCCTAGGCCTATAGCAGCATAACTAAGGGGTGGTTCAGGGTCGTCTGATCCAGCCCTAACTATAAGCTTGATCAAAAAGGAAAGTTTTAAGCCTAATCTTGAAAATAGAGAGGGTGTCTGTCTCCGAATCCAAGCTGGGAGATGGTTCCACAGATGAGGGGCCTGAAAGCTGAAGGCTCTGCCTCCCATTCTACTTTTAAGTATCCTAGGAACCACAAGTAAGCCAGCAGTCTGAGAACGAAGTGCTCTATTGGGGTGATACGGTACTATGAGGTCTTTGAGATAAGATGGGGCCTGATTATTCAAGACCTTGTATGTTAGGAGAAGGATTTTAAATTCTATTCTAGATTTAACAGGGAGCCAATGAAGAGAAGCCAATATGGGAGAAATATGCTCTCTCTTTCTAGTCCCTGTCAGTACTCTAGCTGCAGCATTTTGGATCAGCTGAAGGCTTTTCAGGGAGTTTTTAGGACAGCCTGATAATAATGAATTACAGTAGTCCAGCCTAGAAGTAATAAATGCATGGATTAGCTTTTCAGCATCAGTCTGAGAAAGGATGTTTCTAATTTTATAAATATTGCGCAGATGTAAAAAAGCCGTCCTACATATCTGTTTAATATGTGCATTGAAGGACATATCCTGGTCAAAAATGACTCCAAGATTTCTCACAGTGTTACTGGAGGCCAAAGTAATGCCATCCAGAGTAAGTATCTGGTTTGACACCATGCATCTAAGATTTGTGGGGCCGAGTACAAGAACTTCAGTTTTATCTGAATTTAGTAGCAGGAAATTAGAGGTCATCCAGGCCTTTATGTCTTTAAGACATTCCTGCAGTTTAACTAACTGATGTGTGTCATCTGGCTTCATGGATAGATAAAGCTGAGTATCATCTGCATAACAATGGAAATTGATGCAATGCTTTCTAATAATACTGCCTAAGGGAAGCGTGTACAATGTAAATAAAATTGGACCTAGCACAGAACCCTGTGGAACTCCATAATTAACCTTAGTGTGTGAAGACGACTCCCCATTTACATGAACAAATTGGAGTCTATTTGATAAATATGATTCAAACCACTGCAGTGCAGTACCTTTAATACCTATGGCATGCTCTTATCTCTGTAATAAAATGTTATGATCAACAGTATCAAAAGCTGCACTGAGGTCCAACAGGACAAGCACAGAGACGAGTCCACTGTCAGAGGCTGTAAGAAGATCGTTTGTAACCTTCACTAATGCTGTTTCTGTACTGTGATGAATTCTGAAACCTGACTGAAACTCTTCAAATAAACCGTTCCTCTGCAGATGATCAGTTAGCTGTTTTACAACTACTCTTTCAAGGATTTTGGAGAGTAAAGGAAAGTTGGAGATTGGCCTATAATTAGCTAAGACAGCTGGGTCAAGTGATGGCTTTTTAAGTAGCGGTTTAATTACAGCCACCTTGAAGGCCTGTGGTACATAGCCACCTAATAAAGACAGATTGATCATATTTAAGATTGAGGCATCAATAATTGGAAAGACTTCTTTGAACAGTCTAGTAGGAATGGGATCTAATAAACATGTTGCTGCCACAAAGTGGGAGTGGTTCAAAGCCACAGATAACGGGATCCATGTCATGTATTGTGGCTTGGAATAAATTCATAAGATTACAGAAATCTCAGTGTGTAGTCGCATTTAGACATAAGTCAAGTTACATCCTGAACAAATCTGCTAAAAACCCATAAAGAGTTATTAATCATATGCTTAAGGCTTTGATATGGAACTTTAACACCTGTTTTATTAGATAGCGCTGTAGGGGTGGCTGTAGCTCAGGAGGCAGAGCAAATCATCTACTAATCAGAAAAGTTGGTGGTTCGATCCCTGGCTGCTCCAGTCTGCATGCAAAAGCATCCTTGGGCAAAATCCTGAGCCCCAAGTTGCTCCCGATGCATTCATCGAAGTGTGAATGCGTGTTTGATTAGACAGAAAGCTCTTAGATGTAGGAGAAAAAAAGGGCTTGTGTTAATGGGTGACATGTTGGATAAAGCATTTTGAGTGCTCAGGTCCATTTGCCATGTTGTAGTAAAAGCATGCTACCTGATTGTAAAGCCAGTCAACATTTGCAATGTTGATCATTAAAAGTCAGCCTGCTGCAAGGCTGTCTTCCAAATGGTTTTATAAAGATTTAGTTGTGCGAGATCCTGCACTACCTTCGAAACCAAATTCAACTAATTAGAACAGTGCCTATGAGATGTCTGCATGTTTTGATTTGGCTCAGTCATTCAGAACAGGAAAAATACTGACTCAAGAATTGAGACATTCCTTTTAATAATATCATCATGCTTTCTCTCCACATGGCTGATGTCAGTGTCCCTGAGATAATGCACTGGCTGAGGTTATAGGGCAGAGTGAGGGAAGATGGGGCAGGACAGAAGAGGATGGGGCTGGTGAAGGCAAGGAAATAGAAAAGACTTCATTTCATGGTTTTTGCCTTGAGAGTGTCCTTGTGTGCTTTGCATATTTATGACAGTGAGGTAGAAAATCGGAGACAAGATTTAGAGTAATTCCCAATTGACCCCCCTGGCAGTAAAATTGTAATAATCCAGAAGCCATCTGATATTCAAAGGTATATTAACTTAGTGGGTTCACTGTCTCCCTTCTCCTTGACTATGTGACTCAATGACTGACCACATTTGACTGTGTGGGAACTTAACTGTTGTATTTCCCATTTTATTTTAGGCTTATAGATGGTTTTTTCCCCAAAAACATAATGCAGATATTCACAGATTCTCCAAATCCAAGCCCTTACGCGACATTATTGGGTCATACTATTAATATGCACAACGGGGTGGGGGTTTGTTGCCTCACTGCATTCATCTCTTTAAATTTTACAGTAACTCCAAGAATGCCTTCCTTCTTAGTTATGAAGCCACAAGCTGCGTTTGTCAAAATATGGTTGGTTTAAATTACACTCTCTTGCCTAATGGAATAAGCTCATATTTGACTGATCATTTGACATAAATATTTTCTTTTCTGCACTAAAATCCGATAAAAGCAGCTGAAGCTATAACAATGCTTTCTGTGTATTGCGGTACTTAAACAAAAATAGAGGAAAATGGAGCTAAAATTCTGACCAAAAAAAAAAAAAAAAAGGCTTTCAGTCATTACAAAATCAAAACAATTTCAAAACAGTCTGACACATTATCGTCACATCCCCGTCATTCCTCAGCTTCATCAAAATCCCTTTTGAAACTAAGTCCCTCAGCAGGAACCTGTCAAGCAAATCACGGAGGAGTACAAAGTGCATTGAAGAACCTCTTGCCTGGTACAGATCAATTTTCTTTGTGATCAGTCGAGCTTGATGAGATAAAAGTGTTTCAAAACGTTTTAAAGGCAAAGCTGTTTCCCTCTCCGTCTCCCCAGTCAGCCACTTTGAAGGCTTAAGGCTTTTCCCCTTCTTTCTTCTCTTTTGTTGACTACACTAGTGGTGTTAAAGTGGGCTTCTCATTTTGTGTGCACAGCATGAAGCGGCAAGAAGCCACCATGCAGAATATCATAACAGTCAACGTATTGTTCAATCAGAAACTAAATCTACCCTTTTTCCTTTTTGTTTCAACTTTTCTGGTCTTAAAGCAATAATTTACTCCTGAAATATCATCCCCTCTAATTCAGATACATTTTGCCTGTGAAGGGGGAAGAGACAGGATTGTGGGATCACAGTGTGGTTCAGGATTTAAACCGGCATGGGTGGTGGCAGTCTGTGCAAACGCCAGGCTCCGGTGTTAGCTACTAGTCTTGCCAAGGCAGGCCCTGCCACATCAACAGGATTTCCCCCTTGGCGGACAGGCTGGCATTGCTGGCCCTCATGGCCCTTTGAAGTTATAGGCCCCCTGAGTCCCCAGGGAGAGGCTTGGGATATGATCCCTCTGCTCTCTCACACACATTCGCACTTGCCAGGACACAAATACACACACATTCGCATATTCACATTGATGCAGGCACCGACGCGTAATCTGCTCTCGCTCAATCGAGCACCCAAAAAATACGATCTGCCTCCGTGTCTGGCAGATACACACACACACACACACACACACACACACACATATACAAACACACACACACACACGCTGGGCAAGACACAAACCTACACTTACATCTGTGTAGCCTGTGCTGATAAAGGGCAAGCAGGAAGCTCCCAGAGTGCACCTGGCTCTGTGTTGATAAAGGAGCAGGTCGCGGCTCCCAGCATGTATCCAGGGATGGGCCAAGAAAAGGGGGATGAGACTGACTGACAGAGGAAGAGGGAGGGATAAAAGTGGGAAGCTAGAAAAAAATGCATATATTTTACTATCACCTATATCACCACGTCTCTATTTCATGTCCACTATCAAATCCCAATATAACAGTATTGCATATTCTAGCAATTACAGATAGTAAAGTACATTAAAGTTCCTGGGAGAATTAGAATTGATTTTAAGGGTCTTTAGTTTCTCCTTAAAGTCAACCACAGTTCATTTCAGAACTTGTCTTCATCATTTCTATCTGTGGGGCTCGTAGATGTTCAAATCATCTACTTAACTGTTCCACAATCAAGTTAGTGTGCTTTTGCTATGGCAGCCTTAAAAGAATAATTCATCTACGCTCATATCCCCTCAATTTTATTAATCAATTTGATTTAAAAAAAAACTTCTAGATAACTTTTTATGCACAGAGATTACCTACAATTTGCACCTCCACCACTGCATAACTGAAGGATATGAGTTTTTTTATGATCTTAGTAATCCCATAAATGTAACTGACAGAGGGATAAAGGATGTCTTACTATGATACATTACTGCAAATGCATTTTATAAAACATTTACAGAAGCCAACATTTTTCCTGATTTTAGTGAATGAATCTATATCATACAGTGTTCAACAAAAAAGAAAAGATTTTTAGCAATGAAAGAAGTTTTTTAAATGAAAAAACAAAACACACACACACGCACACACACACACACACACACACACACACACACACACACACACACACACAAATCTATGTGTATGATACCTACCTGATACCAAATAACTGGTAAACGTTGGACTTGCAAATGGTTTGCACCAAAACATATCTAGAAAAAGCATGAGGAAATACAGGAAAATTTGTTGCACTAGTTATTTAAATCGGCAGCTGTTAGCCAACAAAAACATGGAAGTGGATAGTATCACTTCTTGTCATCACACTTTTCTTCTGCTGGGCCAAGGTGACCGACAATCCTGCCATTTTAAACAAAAGCCATTATGTCAGTTAAATACTGATAGTGTCAAAACTTTGATTTTTCAGTATTTGAGCCAATACTAAAAATTTTATTTTAATCCAGCCTTCACCAGTGAGTTTTAGTAACAGTGACTGCATAACTTAATTAAGATTACACTTAAGATGTGATCCAAGTTCTCTGGTGCTAAAGTGCAGTTACACTGGTTGGATTAGAAAACACTGCCAACCAGTGAACGTGCTCTTGACAGGAAAAGAAAAAAGAAACAATTAAAAATTAATTTGTTAAAAAAAATGTAATGCCAAAATATCATTTGAGAGCTATGGCTTGCTATGGAAGTTTAGCACATACAGTCAGGTTCATAAGTTTTCTAATCAGACACTTAAGCTGTGAAGTGCAGACTTTCAGCTTTACATTCAAGGGCTTCGGACTAAAGCATTGCCTTTACGGTTTAGGAATTACAGCCATTTTTATGTGATAGTTCTCCATTTTCTGTCACAATTTTAGCAAGGTGCAGGAACCAAATGCAGGACTCGCCGCAGACTTAAACTAAAAAAAAAAAAGACTTGACCTTTTATTTGGTAGTCCAAAAATAATGCAAAGGGCATGACACAAAGGAACACACGAGGCAGGCAAACAGACCCAGTGAGGAAAGTCAGGACTTTAAATACACTGAGGGCTAATCAGGGGGATAAGGCACAGCCGGGGAAAACAATGTACAGGTGAATCTAATCAGTGACAATGAGACAAAGTGCAAGAGACAAGGGACTAGACTAGACGACAAGGAAACACAAGGAAGGCAGCATAAACTGAAACACAAGGAATCAACATAACTATAATACAAACAGAAACTATGTTTCCAAAATTATCAATAACTAGGATGTTTATGGAAAAATACAAGAAAATGAAAACTGGATAGAAATCAAAACTATGGATATTGGTAAAACTAACAAAGCTGACTAAGAAACGTGTAATTGTAAATATATAACAATACAGAAAACTTTGACAATAATATATAACAGGGATCCTCAAATCCAGGCCTTGAGGGTCGGTGTCCTGCAGGTTTTAGATGTGTCTCTGCTTCAACACACCTGAGTCAAATATAGAAGTCATTAGCAGGACTCTGGAGACCTTGACTGCATACTGAGCAGGTAATTCAGCCATTTGATTCAGGTGTGTTGGATCAGGGACACATCTAAAAGCTGCAGGACACCGGCCCTTGAGGCCTGGATTTGAGGATCCCTGATATATAATGACTCAGAACCAAACTCACAGATCTTAACATTTTCATTTCAAATGTCTTTAAAGTAATTGGACATTTGACTGCCATGCAGTTTCATGGCCAGGTGAGGGCTGTTCCCTCATTATTCCATGACAGATTAAGCAGGCAAAAGATCTGGAGTTGATTCCAAGTCCTGAATTTGCATTTGATAGCTGTTCTCTGGAACTTTCAATGTCGAAGCAAGTGAAGGAGGCCATCATCAGGCTGAAAAGTCAATATAAACCTATTGTAGAGATAGAAAAATTTTAGGAGAGGCCAAAGTCTACAATCATGAATGGAAATACAGAGGGTTTACAACAAGGTGAAAACTACTGGTTACACTCAAGAACAAGAAGGCCAGATTAGTTTTTGCCAGAAAACCTCTAAAAGGTCCTGCACTGCACAGTTATTGGGAAAAAAACCCTATTTGGACAGATGAAACCAAGATTAACTACCAGAATGATGGGAAGAGGAAAATTATGGAGAAGGAGAGAAACAGCCCATGATCTGAAGCATACCACATTATCTGTTAAACATGGTGGAGGCAATATGGCTGCCAGTGGAACCGGGTCACTAGTGCTTATTGATTATGTGGCTACTGACAGAAGTAGCAGGATGAATTGTGAAGTGTACAGGGCTATATCTCTGCTCAGATTCAGCCAAATGCTGCAAAACTGATCGGACGCGCTTCACAGTGCAAATGGATAATGACCCAAAGCGTGCTGCAAAAGCAACCCAAGAGTTTCTCAAGGCAAAGAAGTGGGATAAACTTCAATGGCCAAGTCAGTCACCTGATCTCAACCCAGTCGAGCATGCTTTTCAGTTACTGAAGGCAAGACTGAAAACAGAAAGACCAACACATAAGCAGCAGCTGAAGGTGAGGGCCTAGCAGAGCATCTCAAAGGACGAAACACAGCATTTGGGGAAGTCCGATAGTTCTAGACTTCAGGCAGGCATTGCAAAAATTGTTAATCAAATTATTAGAAACAATGCTTTTATTTAGAATGGGGTTAGGTTGTCCAATAACATATGTCTATTGCTATGTATAAAAATGGCTGTAATTCCTAATTTAAAATCCACTGTGGTAGTGAATAGAGACAAATTTACACGAAAACCTGCCATTGTCCAAAAAACTGATGGACTGACTCTACACTCGCATGCTTGTCTTGTATTTTGAGTGCCACACACAGACCATCTTTTCAACTGAACAGTTGCAAATAAGTTGTTGAAATAGTTTAATTAATTAGCCCTCCCTGTCAAGTGTTTTCCTACATAATTTAAATACTTCTCGGCCTCTCCATTTGCAAATTGACAATTATAATTATTGGATTTTGCCTGGAGGGGAGAAAGCTAATGATTTGAGCTCAATTTATTGGGATTAATTTAATTTATGTTTTGAAGATTGTGTGTACTAATTGATTAGCTTTACTCTAACTAAATGTGGATGTCACTTTCCTTGTGGCACTGTGGATCATGTCCTGATGCTTCGGCTCAGGTTAGGCTGTTAGCTCACTTCTTCAAAACGTGTTGCTTTGCTTATCTGCCCACAAGCTGACAGGTGTTTGTTATACACATCAATGGACACTGAGATTGATTGCACTGTGGACGGCTGAAAAGATTAAGAGAGAGGGGAAGACAGACACATAAATAAAGACAGAACGTAGTGGGAATGACAATTCAAGAGTGCAAGGGAGTTAAATGGAAAGAAAAAGGGAGGGGGGCAGAAATCAAAAGAGAATCAATGAAGAGAGAGACGCTTTCAACTCAGTGCTGAGCTTTGAAAGGGACTTCATCAAAATTGGTCTCTTCGACTCTCCCTTCCTCCAAGCCACCACTACACCTCCTGTTGACTCTGTGCTCCATTAGCCAGGGGCTTGGTAGAGGCGATGGTAATACTGCAGGAGTTGCCTGTTATTGATATGTTTGTGGCAGCCCTCCTTCATTCTATCTTCCACTATTAGCAGTGAAGGGACACGAAGGAGGGTGAGGGAGTACAGAGGTAATGCTTGGCCCATTTGGGGGATGAGTTAGGCAGAGTCTTCAGAGAAAAGAAGAAACAATGAAGAAAGACATGCACAAGCATGCAAGTTGAATGCAGAAGATATAAATGTTTAAGTGCCATCTATGTTATAGGTGCTGTCGTTTCATTGTATGGAAATTACTGGTTTGGAGATAGTAGGCTGAACCTTATATATCATGGTCCAGTGCCCAGGGAAACGAAAAAACAACATCTGCCCTTTTTTCTCAATGCACCTCATCCCTCTGAAAATTCACTCTTAACAGTGGTTATGTTACAATAGTGCCATTTCCTGCAAACACGCATACCAGAGCAATTTCTGTTTTCTTCATTTCCATGTATGCTAGGCTTCACATTTTCATTCTCTTCCATGCATGGCCTTTGCCTGTTTTTTTTTCTTCATTTGTTTTAATTTGTTTTTTCTCTTCTATTGTAAAACTCATCAACCTGCCTTTATTCTGTCTCCTCCTGCCTGTGAAGTGATTGAGAGGCATGATATGATGGAGGGAACAGAGAAGAGGATGGGTGGTGGGTAATAAACCCCAAGACTGAGGGAGCAGGCAGTGAAACCCCTTGCCCTCTCTCTCTCTCTTCTCTCTCTCTCTTTCTCCCCCATAGCTGACTTCTCCTATATCCCACCAAGGCACATAAGGGTGTGGTGATGAGGTTGGCAGGGTAGCAGCAAGAATTTGCTGAGGAATCACAAATTCTTGTGCTTTTTTCTCTCTCTTCTTTAATGCCCCTCCATCAGTAAGCCCTCGTGTAAATAGTGGTGTCTTGTAAGCAGTCCAGATGACAAGCAGCAGATGTTTACCCTGGGGCTTGGTAAATCACAGGTTAGTCACTTTGATTATGGACCTTCGTCAGTTCCTCAGAGGAAGACCTTGATAGGCATTAAGGCAACCTTGTGGTGTGAACTGTAAATAACACAGTCAGTTACTGCTCTGCGATGTGCCAAGGAAACTGTGAAGACCTTTGCTCCCAGAAACAGTTGCGCTAAAGTTAAAAGTAGGCCTATAATTTCTACCAGCAATACTGATGCAATGCTGTATACGTCAAATATGAGTATTTAAAAACTCTCTCCAATAAAATAATTTTCAGGGGCATTCTTTGAATTTGTTTCTCCAATGTTGTGGAGCATTGTTGAGCTGGAGATTAGCTATGCTTGTAAAGGTTCTCAACTGCAGAAGTCTTAGAATGGTGATGCAGAGTGCTTTGCAGAGCAATACATTAGTTATCATTCAATAAAATTTCATGTGGCCCAATAAAGGGTATTAACTGTGAATAAATCTGTTCTCATCACTTTGCAGGTTTGGACAATCAGGGTGGAGCAAGTCCCATTGTTAAGTTCTTTCTGAATAAATGAATGCAGTTAATGTCATGGGAAAAAAAATCATTATAAAGTGACTGTGGAAATTTTACTGTTTGAAAGAATTAATTTTTTTTTCACGTGGAAGGCAACATCAGACTTGACCTGACACATTAGTTAAATGAACAGGTATTTATTACTTAAGAAATCAATAACACCAGGAACAAGAAAAACATTTCAAATTTAGAAAAAAAAACCACATTTATTTATTGATCTGCACACACCTAATTCCTGGTCACTGAGTCTCCACACCATTGCACCTCATTTACAGTGACACTACTCCTTTGCTCTCTATTTCACCATGTCAGCATCTACTCACACGCAGCGCAGAGCAGACAAGAGATGGGTAAAAGGATGGTAACATTAACCGAGTTACCGAAAGCTCCTTACATTGCTGTGAGTGCAATTAAAGCTTTGCAACAAATGTTACATCCAACATCGAGAGAGAACCTAACAAGATGAAAGAGGAGGCTCCATTTATGACACTTTTATATCACTGTCAACTGAACTGACCAATGTTAGCTATTCACAGCTGAACTATAAGAAATGGCAAACTACCAAAGAGAACTTGTTGGCTTACAGGTGGAAAATACCTCCATCCTAGCCACATGCTACATTCACTTTCTTTTAGCAAAATGAACATTTCTGACTCAAGAAGCAGTAAACAGAGAACTTAACTTAATACATTTACCTCATAGATTTTAACTGTGGTAGTAATCATATTGCAGATACAGCCTGTGTGCACAGGTAGTAAACAGAATACATTGCAATAATGTCCTTTCCCCATTTTTTTTTATAATGGTTACTTTGTTTACCATCTATGCTAGCATGCTAGCATTGTACTCGTTAGCTAAACAAAGTGGAGCTGGAAGCTACAGATGTGTTTTGTTTTATGCAGTTATTACGCACCAGGAAATTTTAACCTGCTAGTGCACCAGTCTCGCAGCTCTATATCTGTTATTATTTCATGTAATTACCTCCACCAAGGAGGTTATCTTTTCAGTAGCGTTTGCATGTGTGCATGTCATTCTGTCTGTAAACACGATAGCTCGAAAAGTTTACAATGAATTCTGATAAAACTTTGTGGAGGTGTAGAGTGGGATCATGTTTATAAGCCATTAAAAGTTGCTTTGCATCCATCAAGGTCTTCAAGGTCAACTTAATGATTTATTGATCCAAAATTGACAAAAAGTCTTAGAATTTAGAAACTAAGTGTGGTATGTGTTATCAACATATAGAAAGTACCATGTAAAAATTTTAAAAAATCATGTCACATTTGACCTCTGACCTCTCCTTCAAGGTCAATAGATTGATCTGAAGGTCAAGGCAATAATAATGTTATGTAGAGCTATTTAAAACTGTGTCTTACTGCTATTGTTTGTATTGACAACATATAGATATATGGAGATTCTAAATATCACATTATAGTTTGCATCCAAATATCATGCCACATTTGACCTCTGACCTCACTTTTACATTTCACATCTGCCTTTCTATCAAGGTGAGCCCAAAATGAGTTACATCTTTAAAGAAAGCATTGCCAAGAGAAAGAGAATTAATCCACATAAATAAAATATAATAAAAAAATAATTATACTCAAAATTGTGTCAAGTATATTAAAATGGGTTTCAACAGGGCAAATAACAAAACCCTACACTTGTTTTTACTGCACTACAAACTTCTTAAAGTACAAACAACAGAGAAAACAGCATGAATATATACAAAATACAACACTATTCCCTTAAAAATAAATTCTGGCCAGAGAGGGAGCTGCCTTGGTGGAGGTTTGCACTCTCGGAGTGCTTCTTGTATTTTAATATTTGATGCCAGATCAAAAGTCAGTAGATCACTGAACTGATGAGAAAACTGAACTATGTTTCCTAAGAAAAATTTATGCAGTTTCTGGGTGTCAGGGGCTGTGTATGCACTGGTTGTTTATTTTCTGTACATTTGTATGTCTGGGTCATATGCTCGCTAAAGCATTTTTCACAAACACTGAATTTTTGTGTTTGACATGAGACCAGTCAGTGTCCTCCTGTTCACCAGAGAGCTTGCTGCTTGTTCGGTGGTAGCACATGAAGCCAGTGCAAGCCGCCCGTGTGTGTGTGTGTGTGTGTATGTCTGTGTGCATGTGTGTGATAGCCAAGCAGGCAGTCAGACATCATGTGGCCACTGTATCAAACAACAACAGTGGATGCCAGCCACACTTCCGCTCTTCACATGAAAGGAAGCAGGATGGAAATGTTTGTGGTTCAGGGGAGAAGATGGAGGAGCAGGGGTGGGGGGTGGCGTAGTGGTCGGGTTTAGGCAAGGAGGGATGGATGGGACGGATGGATGGCTGAGCGGCCAGAGGAGGCTGCCAGGCACCCAACTTTCCTGCACAGATGGAGCCTCCTCCTCCTTTTCCACCTCCTTCTCCCAACACTGCCCAGCACCAGCCAAATAGTCCACTGACTGAATGTGTGTGTAAGATGTATGTGTTGGGAATTTTAAGGTGTGCAGGCTTATGGGTGTGCATGTGAACAATGGAGTTTTAGTTTGAAGCATCTCATAGTGTTTCTCTGAGTGTGCAGGATTTGCTGAGATGTAGGAAGGAGTTATGTGCGCAGCACTGTAGGATGTGAGGTGGTTGGAATGTAAATTCCCTCTTGAAGGAGAAAATTCAGGCCTTAGCTCATTTTATGCATTTTTTAATGCTTACCAAGCTTAAATCAATCAATAAATAAAGCAAACGTGGGTAAAAAAGAAAAATATGCATTTGTGGGCAGAATATTGTTGGTGGATAAATATGTAAATGCCCACTGCTGCTGTGAAACATTGCCATTTCCCTCTAAGCATTTTGGACCTACTTTAGATGCAAACACATGAGTGATCAGAGTCAGGGCTTTGCTTGATAGCACTCTCTTGAGTAAGCTTTCATGACATTTCCTCTCTCTTCTCTTCTCTTCTCTTCTTAATCAGTTCACCCTTCTCCCTTTCAGTTAATCAGTCTCTTTCTCTCTCTCTGTTCACCTCGTCCATATATACATATATATATATATATATATATATATATATATATATATATATATATATATATATATATATATATATATATATTTAATTAACAAACCCCTTTTTTTTCTCCACCCTGCGCATTTTATTCACACAAACAGTATGATCCTCTCACCACTCCCTGTTGTTCATGTAAAACCAGCACCTTCATGCACCAGTAGGTGTGTGTGTGTGTGTGTGTGTGTGCGTGTTTGTGTGTGTGTGTATGTGTGTGCATATGTGTGTGTGTGCCATATCAAAGGAAACATTTGACTTCATTTTGACTCCACCTTGACTCCTTCATGGATCAGTCCCTGCAATGAAAGCAAGAACAGACATCCGTGCCCTTGGCGGCAAGGAAGGGATATGATTATCAGTGGCTGTGTGTGCATCTTCATAAATACTGTATGTATATGTGTCCCCGTGTACGAGAGATGTCATGGTGAATATGTTAGAGGCAGCCTTTGACTCACACTGGATGCAACCTTGTGCACTGCTGCACTTATACATCTGGGCAGGATCACTGATCTATAAATTCTTGTGTGTGATAATTTTCTCCTCTCTTCCCTTCACACATTCTCTCACTCAAACACACACAAGTACACAGAGAGAGATACAGGTTGCAGGGGAGGCAGGCTGCAGAGCCAACATGTGGCACTTGCCAACACCCCACAAAACCAATCTCATATCTACTTCTGCTGCTGGGAGATTGTTTGTGTGACAACCCTAAGGAGAGCCGAGAAGTCAGAGAGGGGATAAAATCAAATCTAGCTCCTGTCACCAGCTCAATTCTCCAAGTGATCTCTCTGTATGTGTGGAAAAACGACATGAAACACATGTGGGACTGAATGCGTACATGTGTGCTCAACTCTTGTGCGTTACTGCGGTGAAAATTGAGTTTACAGTGTTCATTGGTATGCCAAAGTTACAGAACACACTGAATATGGCTGTGGCTAAAAATGAGTGTCATCCATCCTCTGCTCTACTTCTATTCGCCCTTCAACTAAAAAGCCTCTTGAGTCTTTGAGAATGGGTGAGAGCATTTTTTTAAGGCTAGAGCTTCAATATACAATACAGGTGGTGCCATACCCTCTATGCTGTGGAATAAGAGATGAAGATGGAGCGCTTACATCTCTATAGCCAGGGATAATGGGATTCCAGGCCATATTTTCATGGGGTAAAGAGACAAAGCCTGGTTGGAATAAGTGTTGATCCCCTGTCTTTTTAGAGCTGTCAGAGGGAGTTTGAGCCCTGAAGAGGCCAGAGGATGGTGCTCTGCCTTAACACTGTTTGTCATTTTCCTCATTTTCTCTTACTTTATCTGCTATTGCTTTTGTTTCTTTGTGTCTGTCAACATGTTCCTGGCTCCTCTCTCTCATAGCTCTCTGTCTTGTTGCCTTTGTAGTTCCCTTTTTTCTCAGTATGTGCTGTCAGTCTTTTTTCCCCTGTTACGTCTCCTATGAATGTCCTGTCAATGAAGTATTCAAAATATTTGTCTACCAGTCTGAGGCCTTTTTTTTTTGAAGGCCTCTTTTTGAAGGACCATACCAATGTTGTTTCAAGTTTTAACTTCTTGCAAATGACTAAAAAACTCCTGTATAGTCTTGGTTATTCTGATCATTTCAAATGCATGCTTTAAACAAGAATTGAACAAAAGAAAATATTGTAATTTAGACCCAATATTTATTCAAAATTAGTAAAAAAAAATACAACATATCAGATTTTGACAAATAGGCTCACATGTCACAACTAAGGATGTCAGTTGGAAACAGGTCAGGGTTGTTGGTAACATGTCACTGGTAATGTGACTGGGTAAAGAAAGAGAGAGAGTAACAGCTCTGTGAAAAGACTGTGTGGGCAAAACTGCAAAGAATTTGTGGATTTGTTCCTCTGATAAAATCATTAAAATATTCAAACTTACCTCTGGTTTAAATTTTGAATTCCTTTTGGGAATAATGGTTACCGTTTTGCTCTGTCTAAAGGAGAGAGGAACCATCCACCTTGTTATCAGCTCACACTTCAAAAGCCAGCATCCTTAAGTGTTGGGGGTTGTATTAGTGACAAAGGCAACCTGTGAAGGCACATTAATGTTGGATAACATACACTGACTTGCAAAAGTATTCACACCCCTTGAACTTTTCCATATTTTGTCACATTACAACCACAAACAAAAATATTTCACTGGAATTTAATGTGAAAGACCAACACAAAGTGGTATACAATTGTGAAGTGGAAAGAAAATTATACATGATTTAAAACATTTTTTACAAATAAAAAACTGAAAAGTGCAGTGTGCAAAACTATTGAGCCCCCCTGAGTCAATACTTTGTGGAACCACCTTTTGCTGCAATTACAGCTGCAAGTCTTTTAGGGTATGTCTCCACCAGCTTTGCACATCTAGTGACTGAAATTTTTGCCCGTTCTTCTTTGCAAAACAGCTCAAGCTCAGTCAGATTAGATGTAGAGCATTTGTGAACAGCAGTTTTCAGATCTTGCCACAAATTCTCAATTGGGTTTAGGTCTGGACTTTGACTGGGCCATTCTGACACATGAATATGTTTTGTTTTAAACCATTCCATTGTAGCCCCGGCTTTATGTTTAGGGCGTTGTCCTGCTGGAAGGTGAACCTCCGCCCCAGTCTCAAGTCTTTTGCAGACTCCAACAGGTTTTCTTCCCAGATTGCCCTGTATATTTGGCTCCTTCCTTCTTCCCATCAACTCTGACCAACTTCCCTGTCCCTGCTGAAGAGAAGCAGCCCCAGAGCATGATGCTGCCACCACCATATTTGACAGTGAGGATGGTGTGTTCAGAGTGACGTGCAGTGTTAATTCTCCGCCACACATAGCGTTTTGCATTTTGGCCAAAAAGTTCAATTTTGGTCTCATCTGACCAAAGCACCTTGTTCCACATGTTTGCTGTGTCCCCAACATGGCTTCTGGCAAACTGCAAATGGGACTTTTTATGGTTTTCTTTTAACAATGGCTTTCTTCTTGCCACTCTTCCATAAAGACCACATTTGTGCAGTGCACGACTAATAGTTGTCCTGTGAACAGATTCCCCCACCTGAGCTGTGGATGTCTGCATTCCGTCCAGAGTCACCGTGGGCCTCTTGGCTGCATCTCTGATCAGTGCTCTCCTTGTTCGGCCTGTAAGTTTAGGTGGACGGCCTTGTCTTGGTAGGTTTACAGTTGTGCCATACTCTTTCCATTTCCAGATAATGGATTGAACAGTGCTCTGTGAGATGTTCAAAGCTTGGGAAATCTTTTTATAGCCTAAGCCTGCTTTAAACCTCTCCACAATCTTATTCCTGACCTGTCTGGCGTGTTCTTTGGACTTCATGATGCTGTTTACTCCCCAATATTCTCTTAACCAACCTCTGAGGCCGTCACGGAGCAGCTGTATTTGCACTGAGATTAGATTACACACAGGTGGACTCTTTTTAGTCATTAGCAGTCATCAGGCAACTTCTGAATGCAATTGGTTGCACTCAGAGAAAAGGGGGCTGAATACTTTTGCACACCGCACTTTTCAGTTTTTTATTTGTAAAAAATGTTTTGAATCATGTATAATTTTCTTTCCACTTCACAATTGTATACCACTTTGTGTTGGTGTTTCACATTAAATTCCAGTGAAATATATTTATGTTTGTGGTTGTAATGTGACAAAATATGGAAAAGTTCAAGGGGTGTGAATACTTTTGCAAGCCACTGTAAGTATCAAACACACACATAAGCATATTAGTTTCTCTGACAAGATCTCTGAGCAGACCCTTTGACTGTTTAACTGAAGGCTGTGTGTCTACAGCGAAGATCTGCAGCTGAGCAAAGAGCCAATAATGTGTGTCCATCAGCAGCCTGTGGTGACAGGCAGGCTGTGTTAGTGTCTGACTTTCTGCTGAAGTGTTGCTGCAAAATTGTGAATCATCTCACCCTTCATGTCACTCCATATGCTTTACTTGCTCTCTTCCTCATGGCCCGATAGACAAAAAATTATTTTTTTCATGTCTGACCCTGCTTTTTTTCCCCTCTTCTCCTTTATGGCTGTCTTGCTCCATCCTGACTCCCTCTCTTTTTAGTTTCTTTCTCTCTGCATGCCGTCATCTAATAATCACATTTCTTTTCAAATGCCTTTCTTTTTTTTTTTTACTCACAGATGAATGCAGGCCTCCCAGGGTGATATTCAAGGTTACAGCAATCTAGTGAGGGGCGCTCGCTTTTTTCCCTTTTTTTTCCTTTTTTTTTTTTTTTTACTCGTGCCAGACAGTGCTGCTACCAAATATTATCATTATCTACTCTATTTTCACAATTGAATTTTGTTCTGGCCAGAGAGGCCACAGCTTTAATGCTATTGCTGCTTTTCAATTTCCGTTGTATTGCTTTTCATCCTGTAGCAGCTGGTTGTGCAACATTTATTTAGAATGTACCTCAGAGGCATTGAAATACTGTATAAGAGTCCTGCAATGATCCAAAAGGCACAAAAAACATGCTTGACTTGTTTAATTTTGCAGTGCAAAATTACTACAACTTTTATAGGATTAATATGTATACAGAATAAATTGCAAATTCCAAGAGAATTGTAATCAATAGACATGGTGAACAGGCTCTTGTATGCTGAGAGCTCATACATTCCTCTTTGCCTCCCTACCAGAGACTCAGTGATGTGTTCCGAAATGTGCCAACAGGATATTTTGACCACATTTAAAACCAGCGAGGATGTTACCCACATAGAAGATTGGTATTAAAATTGAGACTCAAGTCAATTAACTTTCTTTCAGTCAATCGAGAGTAACATAGAAAGAGTGGTTCGTTTAAAGTTGATAGAATATTGATTTTTAATTACACAGTAACAGATTGAATATGACATCCTCATTACAAAAGTTGATCAATATTTAAATGATGAAGTCAGCTTTCCTCCCGAAGTGCTCGTATTGAAAGTGAACTGAAGTCCACCCTAGAGAGATATGTGTGTTGACACTGATGCGAGCTGCTTTTCTTTGACTTTGTAATTACAAGAATTTAGCAGTGACAGCAGATTTTTTGGCTAAACACTGAAACAGATTAAAACAGTTAATAACATTGTCAATTTTATTTTTATATTAGACACCGTTATATATTGTGTAATGCCACATTAATAGGGTTTTGCATCTTTTTTTTCCCAACATGGTAAAGCTTTCATATATCAAATGGATTAACAGGGATGAGAACAAGCACTTTAAAAACTAAATTTGTGCTTTTCTTCAGTTTACTGATGTGACAACAAATGCACTGTATTATTGTTATTAAATCCTCTATTTAAACAGGTAGTCTCATTAAGATAGAGATCTCTTTTTCAAGAGAGACTTGTGTACAAGAGACGTGTACAAAAAGCATATACAAAACTTGAGTCAAACAGCTACATAATAAAATGAAATATTATACATTGGACATCGACAAACGACCTTTTAAAATCTTACAGTGAAATCAAAGAATGCCGTTTCATAGTTTTTTTGTAGCTCGTTCCATTTGTAGGCAGCAAAGTATTTGAATCCAGTTTTCCCAATTTCAGCATATACAAGAGGCACAACTAATGTTAAAACCTCCTGCAAACTGATATTGTAAATAATCTGATTAAATGTAATCAAGGAGCAGATCTAAGTAGACAATCTTTAGAGCAGAACCTTATAAATAGGCATCATACAATGCTGCTCTCTTTGATTGATGGTGTCTTGTTATTGGACTTCTGTGCAAACCACAGTTTGTCCATAATGAACACCATATTCGAACATAAGGTCCATATGTGTCCATAAGCGCACGTGGCACCAGGACACCCTAGGTCGCAGGTTGATGATCAATTCTGTAATCGTATCACCAGATCTGCGGCCGTATGTTCTGGACACTTGGGTGAAGAGAGGAGCTGAATTGTCAACTGATCACCACCTGATGGTGAGTTGGATCAGGTGGCGGGGGAAGATGCTGGACAGACCTGGTGCACCTAAACGTGCTGTGAGGGTGCACTGGGAACGCCTGGCAGAAGCCCCAGTCCGCGAGATCTTCAACTCCCACCTCCAGTAGAACTTCGACAGCATTCCGAGGGAAGCTAAAGACATTGAGCCTGAATGGACCATAATCCGCACCTCCATTGTTGAGGCTGCTGCTCAGAGCTGTGACTGCAAGATGGTTGGTGCTTGTTGTGGTGGTAACCCCCAAACCAGATGGTGGTCACCAGAGGTGAAGGGAGCCATCAAGCTGAAGAAGGAGTCTTATCGGGCTTGGTTGGCCTGTGGGACTCTGGAGGCAGCTGACAGGTTTTGGCAGGCCAAGCGGAACACGGCTCGGGCAGTGGCTGAAGCAAAAACTCGGATGTGGGAGGAGTTCGGTGAGGCTATGGAAAAAGACTTTCGGATGGCATTGAAGCAATTCTGGCAAACCGTCAGGACGACTCAGGAGGGGAAAGCGGTGCTCCTCTCACACGGTCTATAGCACAGGTGGGGTGCTGCTGACTTCAACTGAGGCTATAGTTGGACAGTGGAAGGAAAACTTCGAACACCTCCTGAATCCCACTGACATGCCTTCTGTAGTGGAAGCAGAGTCTGAGGATGAGGGGGATGACTCTGCAATCACTGGGGGTGAGGTCACTGAGGTGGTTAAACAACTCCTTGGTGGCAGGGCCCCTGGGGTGGACGAAATTCGCCCTGAGTTCCTGAAGGCTCTGGATGATGCAGGGCTGTCTTGGTTGACACGCCTCTGCAACATTGCGTGGAGATCTGGGGTGGTGCCACTGGATTGGCAGACCGGGGTGGTGGTCCCCATCTTTAAGAAGGGAGACCGGGAGGGTGTGCTCAAACTTTCGGGGGATCACACTCCTCAGCCTCCCTGGTAAGGTCTATGCCAGGGTGCTGGGAAGGAGGATCCGCCCGTTAGTCAAACCTTGGATCCAAGAGGAACAATGCAGTTTTTGTCCTGGTCGTGGAATGCTGGACCAGCTCTTTATCCTCTCGAGGATATTTGAGTGTGTGTGGGAGTTTGCCCAATCAGTCTACATGTGCTTTGTGGACTTGGAGAAGGAATTTGACCGTGTCCCTCGGGGTATCCTGTGGGAGGTCCTGCGGGAGTATTGGGTGTCTGGCCCGTTGTTGCAGGCCATTCAGTCCCTGTGCAACCGTAGTGAGAGCTTGGTCCGTATAGCCGGCAATAAGTCGGACTCTTTTCCTGTGGGTGTTGGACTCCGCCAGGGCTGCCCTTTGTCACCGATTCTGATCATAATTTTTATGGACAGAATTTCTAGGTGTAGCCAGGTGGTGGAAGGCTTCTTCCTTGGTGGCCTTAGAATCTCGTCTCTGCTCTTTGCGGATGATGTTGTCCTGTTGGCTTCATCAAGTGGTGGCCTCCAGCTCGCAGTGGAACGGTTCGCAGCCAAGTGTCAAGCGGCTGGCATGAGAATCAGCACCTCTAAGTCTGAGGCCATGGTCCTCAGTCGGAAAAGGGTGGAGAGCCCTCTCCGGCTCAGGGACGAGTTCCTGCCCCAGGTGGAGGAGTTCAAGTATCTCGGGGTTCTGTTCGTGATCGAAAGACGGGAGATCGACAGACGGATCGGGGCTGCATCTGCAGTGAGGTGGACGCTGCACCGGTCTGTCGTGGTGAAGAGGGAGCTTAATGTAAAAGCAAAGCTGTCGATTTACCGGTCGATCTACATTCCTACCCTCACCTATGGTCACGAGCTTTGGGTAGTGACCGAAAGAACAAGATCGCGAATACAAGCGGCAGAAATGAGTTTCCTTCGAAGGGTGGCTGGCCTCTTTCTTAGCGATAGGGTGAGGAATGCAGACATTGAAGAATTGCTCAGAGTAGAGCCACTTCTCCTCCACATTGAGAGGAGCCAGTTGAGGTGGCTCGGGCATCTGACTAGGATGCCTCTTGGGTGCCTCTTGGGTGAGGTGTTCTGGGCATGTCCCACTGGGAGGAGGCCCCAGGGTAGACCCAGGACACGCTGGAGAGATTATATCTCTCGGCTGGCCTGGGAATGACTTGGGGTCCCCCCTGAATGAGCTGGTGGAGGTGGCTGGGGAGAGGGAAGCCTGGGCTTCTCTGCTTAGGCTGCTGCCTCCATGACCCGGCCCTGGATAAGTGGAAGAGAATGGATGGATGGATGAATTTTATGACCATGAAAGATTTAAACATGGACTGTAGGTTGGATACTTTTAGATGGCATTGTAAATATCATGTACTTTATCAGAATTGTATCAGATTTTGACATCTATCAAAAGCAGACCATAGATTTACAATGTCCAACTCAAGTGAAGAGCCAGTAGCATATAAAATGGTGTCATCTGAGCTTTTAGAGAGCCAATCTAAATTGAAGTCACCCAAAATAACAAATGCAGAACTAACATATGAGGAAATTAATTTGGAGATTGTTTTCATGGCATCACAGTTTGTTGAAGGAGGATGATAAATTGCAATTACAATAAAGTGATGATTACCTCCAAGACAGACATCAATAACAATTTATTCAATATTTTTTGACAGACATGCTGCAGTGACTAAGGAAGCCTGATAATGCCAAAAGTATTCACTCACCCATCCAAATCACTGAATTCAGGTTTTCCAGTCACTTCCATGGCCACAGGTGTATAAACCAAATACCTAGACATGCAGACTGCTTCTGCAAACATTTGTGAAAGAATGGGTCGTGCTATGGAGCTCAGTGAATTCCAGCGTGGCATCATGATAGGATTCCACCTCTGCAACAAGTCCAGTTATGAAATTTCCTCGTTACTAAACATTCCACAGCCAGCCGTTAGAGGTATCATAACAAAGGCAATAATATAGCTGCAAAGGGTGGGTTGACATCATATAGATTAAAAATGGGATGTTACAAAGTTCATATGTGTATTTACTTATATTACTTTTGGTAATATAGTGTATTTTTATGAAAAGTGTCTGGTCGCTAATAACTACAAATAGCTTGCTATAAAATATTTGTTAAATGCTGCAGAAAGAAAAGAAAATGTGGAAATTGTGGCAGAACCACACACTGTCACGCTGTCACTCATGTCACCAGTACTTGTGTTTTTCTGAAGGAGCAGAACTTGATCTTTATGCAATGGGTCTCCATGTTGTGCCCTTGATATTGGCCTACTGAATTTGCACCCAAATGCTTTCCAGACTTTCACTTGTTGTATAAGTTCACTTATAATTCACTTATTACTTGTAACCTCCATAATGTAAAAGAGAACCAGAACAACAACAACAACAAAAACAAATGCAAACAATCTCAAACTGCAAAGTCCTGCTTTGGATGGGAGAAATTTTAATTTTAAACAGGACATAGGTGATGACCACTAAAATTTGCTATAGTTTCCCAGGTAATAATTATCCAGTGCAAATAGAGCTCAGCTTCATGAATATAGCAATTTTGAGGGCAATCCTAATCATCTTTACAGAGCCATAAAAAAAGCAAGTACTGTATTATAGACAGAATTCACAATTGTCACTAATACTTTTCCTGTTTTTATTTGTCTTTTTTTATGTCTGTTATTTTGGCACATTTAGTTTTAATCTGTCTCCCGGGTATCATTACAACAACTCTCCCTGTGGACAAGTAAAAATTTGCTAGATAAACTTGTATTTGGTGCTGTTGATACTTTTTTTGTTAAATATTTAATGGTCAGAGCTGTTGCTTTCATTTGTCTTCTGGCCATTTCATTTTGAGATAAATAGGCGGTAACTATACTGTAAACCAGAGATGGATTTATTGTTGTTGTTGTTAAGTCTCTTTTAAGGACTTTAATCAGTGTTTTCATTCAGTAGGGCATATTCACAAAACAGAAGATATGTACATATCAAAAAGTGGGATCTTGCTGTACCCTGTTATCCTGCCCAGTGGTTTTAAACACGTGACACAAAAATACCCTCCACAGAGGCAGTGCTTGGTCTGTCTGCCTTGGGCTACTGTGTAAAGATAGTGATGCTAACATGGGGGCTTGTGTGGGTAAGGACCAGCTCCTTGTGTAGTGGTCCTATTGCAAGCTACCCCCACACACACACACAATTCATACTTGCAGGTGTTTGTACACTCGTGAAACATAAATATTACTATCTGCCCCCCAAATATTAAGCATTGTTTCTGACAGAATCTACTGTATGTTTAAGAAGGTGCCATTTCATAATAGGACTTCTGTTTATTGGATTGAATCAACTTGAGTTTCAATTTTTAGACCAATGGTGTATCTATTAAACAGCCTAACTGTTGTTATGACTATGGACGTTTTACTATTGGAAAAATAGATATGAAACAAGCCTTCATAGATGAGTTTTAGTGTCTGACACACACAGCTGAATGGACTAAAGACACACATGGATCTGACCTGAGGCTGGAAAGTGTGAAAATGTGTGCGAAATTTAGTTTTCCCAACAAAGCTGAGAAGAGGTGATGATACAGACGCATGTCTTTTCGTTGCTTGTTGTTCTTGTCACACTGCAGGAAATGTAAGAAGCTTAGTAGAAGTCTCAAGAGAACAAGTCCATTCACTGTGTCAGACTTCCTGTAATAAGACTTAATTAAATATGTTGTGCATGAGTTTTAATCACGAATACTGTTATAACTTAGTTGTGTGGGTGACAATATTTCTAATTAAAGTCATGTTAAACATTTAGGATGTTTATATTAAACTATCAATATGCCATTTCCTGTATCAAATTACAATATATAAAGATTTCTTTGTGGGCCAAAAGCTGCTAAAGAGATGAATTTATTGGAGAAGCAATGCATGCAAAGACTAAAAAATATGCAACTGAATAAAATACTCCTGTCAGGTTATTCAATTATTGACTGGAATGGAAAATAGGCAGAAAACCTTGACTGAACACTCCAAAAATGAGCATGCTCTGTGAACCATTGAAACATTTTTTTTGATTAGGCGCAGTAAAGATATCATGTTCTCCAAGAATAGAACAGAATTAGAACAGAAAAAGTAATAAAAGTAATTTTTCTTTTCTTTTAGACTACTAATAAGCCCCTCATAGAAATAAATGAGCTATAAATGACACTGGTATGTTCTTTATAGCTAAAATATTTCTATCTTTAGATATCCTCATCCTGCTATGGGTTGCATAATGAATGAAAATAGACATATTTGCTAAAAACACACAAACTTTATGGCATGGAAAATTAATTGACGTCTCCCCCTAACGAATATTTCACAAATAATAAGATGAGAATGAGACAGATGTCTAAGGTGGGGCGTTTTGACAGATAATTTCCTGACAGATGCCTGGATTCTTTCCTGAGTGTCAGGTGACTGACAGGAAAAGCAAAGTGAAGCACAATGCCCTCTCTGTATTTATTTCAACAAAATCTTAGAACAAGGAAATACTGATTAAACAGAAAGATTTACAAATGAGTGCTTTGTCACATCTATGGGGATTTTTGCTTTTGTGGACGAGCTTTGTCTGATGCTGTCAAGTGTGAGAGGCCCTCCAGTCCATCTCGACCATGCATTTATGTGGTGCTTTTCTAGTCTTGGTGACCACTTGAAACTATTTACATTAGAAGCCTTAGTCTCTACTGTAAGCACTTTATTTATCAAACACACACTGATTAATACATTTTTGGTTGAGTAACTTGGCCAAGGACAGATAGATAGATAGATAGATAGATAGATAGATAGATAGATAGATAGATAGATAGATAGATAGATAGATAAAAAGAACCAAACCAGAAAGCTTTGTTCGGTCTCTCCAGAGCTAGAGTCATGGTCTGTGTCAGCTTTTTAAAAATAAAGATCTATCATACAGTATATCTACAGTTTTACGCAGTTAACCTTCATGTTTTTTTTTAAACTTTGACCTTTCTGTACAAATTCGTTGCCTTTCAAGGGTAGTGAATTGTACAAAAGTGGTTGAAATGTACAGTGCTATGGATATGGAGTTACAGTGTAACTACATGACTGTAAATAATATTGATAACCTTTCTGGTGATGTGTAGGAAGAATTTATCGCCCAGCTGAATATTCTACATTCGACTGTAAGGTTTTCAGGACTATATGTTTTGGCTCGACCACTGTTAGTTGGAATCCCGTTTAAATTGTTCACAGACATATTAGACCACTCGTTCTCAAACTGTGGTGCTCCCTCTAGTGGTACATGGGAAGTCTCTCAAGAAGTTTTAGATTAAGTAATTATTTTTAAAAACTATATATATATATATATATGGAACAACAAGATCACTGAAATTTAGTTTAAACTAGGTGTTGTCTTTCTCGAAAACGGCATAATAATTTTAATATCATCCAATAGGCTAAAAGCATACCAGGCTAGCCTGTTAGCCTACCTCTTTCACACAGAGCGTATCATCGTCGGCACTTCTGAAATGTGACTGTTTCTAACACTTTCACTGCTCTCTACACTGAGTGTGTGTGTGTGTGTGTGTGTGTGTGTGTGTGTGTGTGTGGAGGGGCAAAGGAGCAAATTTGTGGGCTTCCTGCAGCAGCAAGAGTGTTGGCTGTGAGAGGGTCGGATGTGCATGCCAAAAAATGATCGTCTGCCATAAAGTGATTTCCGATGATTCTGTGTGCATTTATGTGTAATGTCTATGCTTAGATTCGTAAATAGAGTAGCAGTCAACAGGATTTATGAATGCCTTCTGTATAAAATGAAGAAATGACCTGTTTTGCAAGTATCTTTATGACTCTGTGGTTATTGTTCCTACATTATAATCAATCCAGTCCTTTTTGGCCACTTAAAATATCTTTATGGAGCTGTGATGTTCTATTTGTTGTGATTTCTGCTGCCCTCTTGGCCAGATTTCTCTTTAAAAAGACATTTTTTAAAGACATCTTTAATGACAGTTTATAACCCTGATAAATAAAGAATATATAAAGTCACTTTGCCAAAAAATGAGTGCAGCTTCAACCCTCTGACAGAAATGTTGTTTCTCACTCAAAATGACTTGATATAATTCATGAGAGATATTTTTGATCATGTTTCACAAATCATAGATCAACAAATCATTTACAACAGTTGAAATTACAGGCAATTATTTTCTGGCAAATCCCCTTTTAGCAGATGATCACTTTTTGACAAAACACCGGTCATAAGGGTGATACTTGAATAGCCAAATATTTTCTGAGGTGTTTCTCATAGTGAAAAATTTAAGAAAAACACTACATTAGACACCCCGACCCTGCCTTGAAACTTGGGTTCTTCACTATGCAATTCATGAATTTTGCAACATTTATTCAATTACCTGTCTATTAGGTTCTTCTGGGAACTCTATTAAGAGTCGACCTGATCTCAGAGGCCCAGAGAGCAGCTTTGTTGCATGACAGCAACAGTGTGTTCATCTCCCGAAACAATAATGGCTCCACCTGTCAGAAGACAAAGTGGGTCACAAGCAAAGCCTTATTGGTGGCTGCCACTTCAACTTTTATCTCTGATTAAACTGTAAGAATCCATGTGTTGAACACCTACTGGGCATGGGCCGTATGTTCCAGCTTTTCCCTCTGATTAAGCCCTTCTTCAGATTTATTGGGCATGGGAAATAATGGGAAACACAGCGAATGTAGAAGTTTTAGGCCATTACTCATGGCTTTTATTGGCATGGGCTCTGTTTGGCATACAGCCAGTGACCTGTACAGAGGACAAAGCAAGTAACGCCTCTCCTGGCTCTTGGCAAGGAAAAGCATAGCAGTGAGGGGGTGGCAATATAGAGAAGGAGAAAGTGAGAGAGGAGACGTGGCAGCAGTGTAGGTGGGTGATGTGAGGATAGAGAGGAAGGAAATTGTTTAATAATTTACACACACACACCAAAAAAAGAAGATTTCAGTATTCCAAAACTTATCTCAAAACATTTTTGCCATCTCATTGTAATATAGGAAAGGAGTTGCATATAATGCAAGAAACTGCCTAGCAGGGATTTATAATAGTGTCTAGACAGAATAGCTGATCCGAAAGAAGGCAGTGCAAAAAAATAAAATAAAAAATTAGACCTTGTGTGCTGGGTGATAAAACTAAAATCCAGAGATGAAAATGTTACACAAGATACTAATCCATGCAGTTTATACAGTCTGTGTATAGTGTATGTATATGTGAGTGTATTAAATTTCTTTTCACAGCTCTGAAAAAAAAATTATTATTTTTTTTATTGCAAGAGAACTGCTTATATAAATATAGTTTCAAACTAAGGACCCCCAGCAGTAAGAGCATAAGTAAATAATCACCATGCGGGATGATGTACTATAAACTTGTTTTTGCCTTTGAATGTTTTTCTGTTGCAAACAAAGAGAATATACTATTTCTGTTCATATTTGTTTTGTGTGTGTGTGTGTTTATTACAAAGCCTTATGGTGATTTGAATGATTTTCACCTTCATCAAATGAGCAGTGTTTTCTAGGCCAGAAGAAAAAGAACAATAGAGAAAGCTGATTTAAAGCAGAACACCACCAATTTTACACATGAAGTTTAGTTTACTGACTGTGAGCAGAATCACAAATTTTCATACAAACATTCTTGATGAAGTTTAATAAAAGATGCCTTTAGAGCAGCCTGCAGTTGACATCCACTTTACAGGAAATAAACAATCTGTTTGCAGTTGTTGCTGTTATTGTAATTGGGGTAGATGGATGGGTCAATAAAACAGAGTTGAATTAAACAGCACCAAATATCTGCCTCCTTTCTTAACACTACAGTCTGCAGTAGATCCTGGAGATTAAAGGAGCAAAATGTAAGATTCTTAGTTAACAGCTGGCTGCATTTTTTTTTGGTAAGCCTAAAATAATCTTACCACATGTATGCTTCCTTGCACAAAGCTTACAATATGCCCTCCCCTTTCATCACAGGTATCAATTCAATTCATTTCAGTTTAATTCAATTCAATTTAATTTAATTCAATTCAATTCAATTTTTATAGCACCAAATCACAACAAGCAGTTGCCTCAAGGCGCTATATATTGTAAGGTAAAGACCCTACAATGATTACAGACAGTCAAAATGACTCCCTATGAGCAAGCACTTGGCGACAGTGACAGGAAAAACTTCCCTTTAACAGGAAGAAACATCTGGCAGAACCAGGCTCAGGTAGGAGCAGCCATCTGCTGCAACTGGTTGGGGCTGAGGTATCAGGCTTCAGCAAACACTGGTGCTCCATCAGATTTTATTCCAGGTTGGTTGCTGGAAGATTTCTGTGCTGCTGCAGTCTCTGGAGAATGTAGACATGATCACTGCTGCCATCGATAGCCATGTGCCATAGAAATGTAAAAAGTCTGAAAAGTGTAGCCTCGCTCTGGAGCCGCCGTGGCCTCTGCATGCTAATGCAAACAACAACTCTGGAGTAAGGGATGGCTGCAGCTCAGAAGGTGAGAACAGGTCACCTACTAGTCAGAAAGTTGGTGGTTCGAATCCTGGCAGCTCGCAGTCTGCATGCTTAAGTATCCTTGGGCAAGATACTGAACCCCAAGTTGCTCTTCAATTCATTCATTGGGCTGTGAGTGTTAGGCTGAAAGCACTGCGGTGCTAAAAAGTGCTTGGGTGAATGAAACGTGGTATACAATGCTTTGAGCGATCAAGTAAAAAAGCGCTATATAAGAACCAGGCAAATTATCATATCTTACATATTGCAAAATATCAGCTATAATGAAACATAATGGTAAAATTGTTATCCTTAAACTATTTGAGTTACTGTACACACTGCCTGCAGACCATCTTCCATACTGAGCCAGTTCAAGGCTCGGCCGCAGAGCTTGCTGAGCCGCACATTTCCACTTTATAAATAACACAAAAGCCTAATTACTGGTTGATGTAAAAGCTGTGCAGCTAAATTATTTTCATGTTCTAAATATTTACTCACTGGTCCCACCTTACACCAGTAGTTTAAAAAAAATGATGTTCTTAGCACTGTACATATGGTGTTGGTGCTTGCTTCAAACATGTGAGGCGAGATGTCAAGATCAGGTGCATGAAGATGGCAACCTTGTGAACAGCTGTAATTGGTTCCTCTGACAGCTCAAACTATCACTCTGTCTCAGTACATCCAGCTGTCAAGCTTGACACACAGAGCTAGATTTGCTCTTCCAGGGAGTATGGACTTGTATAGACTCGGCCAACGACAATGGTAGCTTTGTACACCCACACTGTCACAGGCACACGTTCAGTCTGCTCGGCCCAAATCCATGTCGAGGTCAAGTCTCTGTTAATTGCTTTCCATGGAGTAGACGGACGTATCACAGCTTTAGTGAGGAGACTGAGAGTTTCAGGGAAAGAAAACGCATGCACACGCACACGCACACGCACGTTCACGCAACCTTAGTGACATGCAAACAAATGCGCAGACATTCAAAGCTTTGCACACACACACACACACACACACACACACACAGAGTCTGGCACGCATTTCAGCCAACAGAGACTGTTATCAGCTAATTAGTACCAGTAGCTGCAGGGGCCAACCTTATTGACACTGCGGTGACAGTTTTCTGGTTTGAGTGGCACTGTCACTTCTCCGACCGCGTCATTCTGATTCAATTATAAATACACAGATGCAGGGACGGAATGTATAAACACCCCAAGGAGGAGACGCTGCTTTCAGATGCTGTGATCACTTGAGCGGCCATATGGGTTATTGTGTGCGAGCTGGCCACGGTCTCTTCCAAATGACAGACTAACTTCAGTGGGTAAATAAATGAATGAATATTTATTTCACATTTCAGTCTCTTGCCACGTCCCGCATCATGTGAGCCTCAAGCAGCGTGCAAATATACATAAACGGAAACAATAGCTGAGCTTTTTGTGCCGTGCAGACGGGGTGAGGGTGAAGGATTACACATGCTATTGTTTTGCTATTCAGTGTTGGTCCTCCTCCAACTGGACTGCTTTCACGTCCATGATCATGATATTCATTTAAACCTCCAATGATGTGAACAGAGCAGATTTATTTATTTATTTAAAAAAAAGAATTTGCAACAGTATCAGCGCTTTATATTTATTTAATATGATGAAATTTTAGGCTACATCTGTAATAGGTTTCGGGTTGGAGGCGTGTGGGGTGGTGAATGATTTAAAAAAAAAGAGCCTCAGGCTGGGCTAACCAGAAGCCTGTTGCCTGTTTCAATATCCGAGAGGCTTGGCTAATATGGAGGTGCAGAATTTCCTTTGCAATCTCATTTTTACATTTGTGCTGCATGCATCTACGGGTGAGGTGAAGGTTGTAAAACTAAAAAAAGCACTTTTTAAATTTCCTCCTGGATCACTTTTATTTCTTTATTTAGTGGAATCATCCTTTCTGGAGCGGCACTATCTCGTGCTTTGTAGCCGGAGGAGATTATTTGGGGAGTTGTGACGTAACCTGGAGCTAAGCAGAGGGGGGAAAAAAAATAGTCAATCACGTATGAGGAACACACGCAGGGACAGAAAGTAAGATGTGCCCACAATCCTGCCCGGAACTCTTTCTTTCTAATCTTATAGATTATTGATGGGGGAATGTAAAGAAAGAACCTGCGCAGATCAGCCTTTGCTGTGCTTCGCCTTTTGAGAAATGTGGTGGTGGTGGTGTATGCGTGCGTGTGTGTGTGTGTGTGGTGTGGGGGGGGGTGCTTACCAAGGCGCCTCTGAATCTTTGATTTGAGGGAGAAATGTTTTCAAAACGTGATGATGAAGAGGAACCGGGAACATCCAGGAGATGCATAGTTTATGAAACTGTCTATTCTCGTGCGTAAATGGCAAGAGTTGCACTGGACTGAGAAAAGAGATAAGCCACGGGGTGGAGGGGGCAGGGAGAAAGTGACGGATCGGCATAGCAATATAGTGAAGAAGTGGGAGAGAGAGAGAGAGAGACAGCGCGACAAAGAGAGGGAGGGAAAACAGAGAGAGGGTGAGAGAGGGAAAGAGAGAGAGAGAGAGAGAGAGAGAGAGAGAGAGAGAGAAGCTGTGAGGCGACTTGGTTGGCAGTGTTTGCCTCTGTCTCTCAGGCAGTGGGAGAGATGTGCGTAACATGCAGCGGAGAGCGGTGATCATTCTACGACAATACTCAACCGAACGAGTTAACAAAACCACTACGTATTGCTAGATGAAGCTGTCCATTGGCCATAGGGATCACATCCAGGAAGCTGGAATAAATCGGTGGAAGGTTGCAGAGGCTTATAGACCATTTTGGTTAAGTGGAGCGAAGCTGTGCAATCAGCGGGGATAAGCCTGAACCGTTGTGTCGCATGTTTAGAGGTCATTGTGTGTATCTATTTGTGAATGAACTTGAACCATATTATTGAAAGGGCAGGGAGTTTCTGCTGGCCCAAGATTTAAAAAGTTTGTCTAAACATCTGAGACTAATGAAAAGATGGTGGTAAAGATGTTTATTTTAGGTCTGTAAAACATCAGCTTTATCAGGGGAAAGCTCACCCAGAGTACGTAAACATTGAGACGGGTGTCCCAGGAGAACATGTCTGAGTTAGTACCACTTTAAAGCTTAGAGAAAGCATTTTTTTAAACATTTTGTCTTCATATTGCCGATGACAAAATCTGATTTAGAGAATTTTGGATCTCCGGAGAAGGTTTAAATCGTCTTTTTCTACTCTCTCAGCAGCTGCCTTCATGATAGATCGATCAAATCAACAATACTAACTGAACCAAGTGATGCACAACCATGTATTGCTTATTAAAGCAGTTATGTTGCTTGATACAGGAGCTAATGAAAGGGAGATCAGAGATTATTACTTTCCCACATAGTGCTTTTTCTAAGTCCAACCAAGGGCTGTCTAATGAACTTGGTTTGATCCATTTTGAAACATATTGCAATCTACTGGCTAAGAAGTAGTGATAAAAATTTGGTAGCTCTAGACCACCACTGTGTTTTGGCTTTTGTAAAGTTTTTAAACTTATTCGTGATGGTTTGTTTTTCCATAGAAATTTTGTCATGTTTGAGTCTAGTGACTTAAACCATGCAACAGATGGTTTAGTAGGGATCAGTGAGAACAAATAGATGATTTTTGGTAAGCAATACGTAACTGAACGAAATACATGATATCCA
>JAMQGT020013979.1:0-141062 GCA_024447675.2 Pterophyllum scalare
ATAGTTAGGGCTGGATCAGATGACCCTGAACCACCCCTTAGTTATACTGCTGTAGACCAAGGCTGCTGGGGGGTTCCTATAATGCACTGTTTCTTTTCATTCACCTTATTTACTTTGTTTATTCTTCACTCTCCATTTAATCATTAATTGTTATTAATCTCTGTCTCTTTTCCACAGCATGTCTTTTGTCCTGTCTCTCTCCCCTCAGCCCAACTGGTTGCGGCAGGTGACTGCCCCTCCCTGAGCCTGGTTCTGCCGGAGGTTTCTTCCTGTTAAAAGGGAGTTTTTCCTTCCCACTGTCGCCAAGTGCTTGCTCATGGGGGGTCATTTTGACTGCTGGGTTTTCTCTGTATTATTGTAAGGTCTTTACCCACAATATAAAGCGCCTTGAGGCGACTGTTTGTTGTGTTTTGGCGCTATATAAATTAAATTAAATTGAATTGAATTGAAAAGAGAAACCGTACAGGATCAGCACTCTGAGTCCTCCTTTGTCTTCTGCATCATGTCAGTGTGACAGAAGCTGCCTATAGAGTTCCCCGTTAAATTGCCTTTGATATTTGGCTTTGGCTCTTTTTAAAGAGAGACCAGTGCATGAATGAAGGGAAATCATTGATAACCGAGCAATTTTACTGTTCCTCCATGATGTCAGTAACAAGTTTAGCTCATAGTTGGACTTCAGTTTATGGATATAGTGCATTGAAGTTTAATAGTCTTTCAAGTCAAGGCCAAACAATGAGGGGTTTGGGGCTGATACCAGTTACTCTGATGTATTTCCATGCTGAGAGGGGTCTGGGCCTTGCCAACAGTTTTGAGGGAGAAAAGAAAGAAGTGCAGCTCGAGAAAAAGGGGTGGAATGGCTGTTGATGAATGTGTCTTGCCAGCAGCTGTGGCCTTTTTGCCTCAAATTAGCTAATAGATGCCTGGAGTGAAGATACTGAACTGTACCATCCATCCACAAGAGGGCACAGAAGATGTTGCTGCATTGCCTCCCCGTGGAGTGTTTCTGCTGATATGTTTAGTGGGTTGGACACTTCATCTTAAGCTTCAGGCTGGCACAATTCATAATCTATTATTATTGTTACTGTTGTAGGTGGTTGATGGTTGTTCTTTTTTTCTTTTTACCAAAGTGGTCAACAGCACAGTGGAAAGTTAACTTGGGTGCCTGTACCAAACAGATGTAAATTTTAAGAGGGAATCTTATGCAGGACCTTCTGTATTTAGAGCGCTTTCACTGCTTTCTGTGTTTCAGCTTGGCTTTGTAGGAGGACAAAAAAAAATATTTAAGGCTAACATATTTGTTAATGTGTTCCAAGTTTCTTTGATTGTTGCTGAGATTCTTCTTACTTTAGATATGGGTTTCTCTTGAGGACAATTTGTGAAGCTCTTCTTGTAGTTCCTCAGTTGCTCATCAGAAGTCTGGATTTGTACTTGCAATTTTAGTGGTGTGAATTTGCAAAGACGTCACTTGGAAAGCCCTCAGAAATTTACACATGTACAATGTTTGTTTTTTTTTTCCTTCCTCGTGACAGGGCTGCGTGCTTTGCAGAACAGCCTATGACGCATTACTGTGCAGTGATTATAATGATATCACCTATCCTTTAGTGCTGGATGTCAGATGTTGACACCGAAGAGCAGGCTGGACTTGATTTACAGGAGCATGTGGTCTGGGCTGCTGTTTGTCCTTGCAGTTGGTGTGCTATTACAAAGCCTTAGACTTTTTATATGGCCCCATATGGTGCAGAAGACATCTGAAGTTGCCTTACTGTGGCTGGAGTTTGGTTTGAAATGAAAAGTGGAATGAGTTATTTGTTCCAGGGATGGGACTTTTTTTGTGTGTGTGTCCCAGCTGATGTCAAAAACAATAATCTTTCAAGCTGAAATTGGAGCTTGAATTTATGTCTTTAAATAATGCTAAACTGTATTCCTATGCATCATGTTTTTAATTAGAGTGCGTTGTTGAATTGGTTAGCCGTCCTTGTGCCTTCATTTCTCTGTTACATGTATGTGTTGTTAGAAATCTGAATTCTGTCCATGCTGTACTATTAGCCTCCATGTCCACATAAACCTAATTGATACCTAAGGCTAGCAGTGAAGTGTAAACAGACAGGCAGCTGGTGAGACAGCCATGTGTTATGGATGGAACAGCCACCCAGCCCATAATGTAATGCAGTTTGGATTGTTCACTCCCTCTTCTGTGGCTGTCAGGGCAGAACTGAGGCGTGGAGACGACCACATAAAAGAAATATTTGTCCAATCTGTCCAAGCAAACTCCCCAATTGAGGACTGAACTTTCCCATCGCATTGCTCTGTGTCTGTGTGGCATGTAATTGAAAGAGGAATAATGCTTTGAACTGAGCAGGAGGCAGTCTTTGAATTTAAAAGCAGTTGTGAAGTGTAATGACCACTTACAAACTATGCACCTGTTATGTGAAATTTCTGGTAAATTTATTTATGAATTTTTTTAATCAACATAAGCCTCTGTGTTTTCAAAGGTGCTTTTCTTCTCAACAAAGTGAAGTTGCACGGATCATACTTTGATTCATATTTATCTGCAGATCTTTAACATTTAATTTAATTTGATACACCGCACAAAAGTATTTTAAAGGCTTTGAAATTAAGCCAAATCTTTATGTCTGGCCAATGATTACCATATGCAAACTTCAAATGCATCCTCATTGCGCCATAGTTTAAAGCTTGCTGCTTCAACAATATGTTTCTTAAAATGCTGTGGTCCATAGATCTCTGTGCTGTTCAGAAACCATCAGTGTCTTCAGGCTTCCCAGACAGCTTTGCTACCAGTGTCACAAAGAGCCCCGGAAGTCTTTTTCTGTTTGTGACTACAAAAGCGTTTATCTCTTAGTTCATGAGAGGGGTGTTAGGTTTGCTGTCAAGAACTTTGATTTGTGTGTGTGTGTGTCTGTGTTGACTCCAATGGTTTGCCAGTGTGAAGTGACAAGAGTTGCCAGGGTGGTGAAAGCATGCTGTTTGCTCATGTCCTGACCTGCAGAATGGATGAGGACAGAATGGATTTCTCTTTGGCGGACTTTTCTTCTGACCTAGCCTTTCTGTGTTTGGAGAGACATGGAAACCCCAGCTGAAATGGACAGGCATCTTATTGAATGAGGGAAGACTTAGGGCTTTCACCAAAGTTGGTGTGAATAGGATGGAAGAGATGGGTAGCGAAAGCAGGGGCCAGGAGGGGTTGTTAGGATGAGGTCAGTATAAAGTGAATGGCCCATGTTGTCATCAGTTATTCTTTCTCTAATGACTTTGGGTCAGAAAACACATTTTTTTGGTGAATATGGTCATCAGCTTCATTACTATGTGTATAGAGCATGTGGTGGAGTGATATCAAATGGTGGCGTGCACCATAGTTGTGTGATGCAACTTGGGCGAGTCTGAGATTTGTCCTCTGAGGCAGTATCATAAAACTTCAAAGCCTGGACTTAAGCATTCTTCTGGGTTTATTTCTCTACATGCACAGTACTGCTGCTGTAGTGGTGAATACCTCAGAGATACCCACAGAACAGCAGCACATTTTAAAAACTAGATATATCGTGCATCTCACAAATTGTGTCCAAGAAACACACCTAATGTTGGGGGGCAACCTCATGGAACAAGGAGCTAGTTTCAGCTTAAATCATTGCCTTGTTTGCTTTCTGCCTTTGAGCAGTCTGCAAATAATTCCTGTGCACCATGAGCTGTTCTAAGTTATCGAGTTCACAAATGTCAGGATCTTGTCCTATAATGGTGGTAAAATTGGTGTGGGGGGTGGGTGGTATGGATCCCACATGCAACTGATACTTGATAACAGGTGTAGCACAACCAGGGGTGAAAGGTCAATGAAGTTTTAAAGGCAGTCTGGAATCGCTTCTAATAATGCATTATTTGGACAGAAGGAGCAACTGACAAAGGTAATGGTATCAGTCTTGAAGTATGGTTTTTGGGATTAGCAAATACACAACTAAGTCATGTTGCCAACATTTAGCTGAAGATGAAAACACCTGGTCTTGAACTTTGACACCATCACAAACATAAAATTGACAGTGGGACTGCTAAATAGTTTTTAAAAATGGTGTCCAAAACCTCTTCACTTTAGGTGGTTAGAAGTTTGCATGCAGTTTGCTACAGTTACGCACATGTGCACGTGCACACAAACTGACATGTTATAGAATGTGGCTCCTGTTATGGGATTCATAAGACCGGGTTTGTCCATAAAGTATAGGCACTTGCACTGTGGTACATCACTTGATATCAAGGAGAGCACACATGTTCCAGCAGGTATGCTCCAATTCTGAAGTTCTAATCTCACTGAGTTTTAGTAGTAAAGTTTGTCTGCCCCCACGCAGTTGCCTGCCATGCCTCATCACAAGCTGTGTCTCTCATTGTTGTGATAGTGTAATAAGAAACCAACTCTGAGTTAAAATGAGGATTATGCATCTATACAACTTAATTCAATATTGCACTTCTTTGGATTTCTACACACACACACACACACAGACACACACACATGCCAAGTGTCATATAAGTAAGGCTAAAAGCAGACAAACACTTTTTGCAATTTCCTTCCTTTATTGGTTAAATTAAGGGTCAAGAATACAATTTTGAATTGATCTTGAATGAGAATAATAGTCTTACCAAATCCTGAGTCAAAATTCCTCATTCCTTATAAAAAATAAATTTGCAAAACCTTTCAGCACTGTAGGTCACTCAATACCTCCCCCACAGTTGTGTGAATATGTGTCTACAGACGTACGAATGTAGTCTTTCTTGTTTAAGAAGCTGCTACTTTGAATTGTTTTTGACAGCAGAGGTAACACAGGCTAGACATTCGTTAGACATAGAGGAACAGAACTTTGTTTCAGTAGCACAGAACGGGCACATTAACATCAGGTTAAACTAACATTAGGAATGGGAAAGGGCCAAGATCATTTGAGAGAGGGGGTGAGCGCACTAGGCAGGGTCAGGTTACATGTTGTCAACCCCAGACTTGCCCTGAACCTGTCAGAGAGGCCGAGGGTAAGAGGAGAGTGAAGACGAGGAGACAGAAAATTGATGAGTGAAACATTTTGACATACAGGCTTTGCTCAATAGGCGCTATTCAGCTAGCAACTGTGTCCTGCTTTAGGTCGTACAGTAGCAGAGGTGAGTCAAAACTGATGCTTATATTAGAACTGTTTCTAACCACAAACAAGAATAAAAAATTTGCATGTATTTTTATCATTTTTCTGACAGTATCTTTTACTAGTCTTTCAATCAAAACAAGCTAACAAACCAACAGATTAAAAAAAGAACTACAAACTGCTCCACTTATCTGAGATGACCTTTTTTTTTTGCTAATTCAAAAGATCATAAACATTTCATGGTGTTCCAGAAACATTTCAAATATTTTTAATCATTTCTTTTTCAGTGTTGTTTTTTCTTCTCTTGTTTGGTAGTATTCATGTGTGTTCTTCTGGATGCAATTGAAATAAAAGAAAAAATGGCTTTGGGTCTAGTGGAGATTCTTTAGTGAGGACTGGGACTCGTAGCACAAGCTGAGTCCCAGTCCTCTAAGATCTTAATTTCCAGATTTTTGATCTATGCATTTATTATGTGAAGTCTCTGAACAGGAAGTATTATGTTAGTGATTTATTGCAGCGCTCTCTATTCAGCACAAGGTTGTCTTTGGCCCGGATGTGACATCATGCAGGGAGGTAGACCCAGTACTGGGTCAAGCCCTAGTGGGACCAACAGGAGCCTCATTAGTTAGTGTGAGAAAGTTAAAACTGGGGAGAGTAGCAAAAATACGGGTGGAGCAACCCCTCCACCCCACACTCTCCCACCATCCCCATCTTCCACCAGCTGGCTAACAGATGGAAGGACTTGTTGGCCAAAAAAAGTGAAGGGAAAGATGGAACTGAGGGCCAGGAGGGAGTGGGGTAGGAGGGGAGTCAGTGACACACCAATGATGAGCAAATTTACAAATGCTCAAATCAGAGCTTGCGTAGCAGTTATATCTCTTCCCCCTCAGTGTGGGGGATGTGCCAATTGTATGTGTGTATAGAAGTGACATTTGGCTGGGGTCGCTGCTTGGGTTATGCAATGTTAGCATTTGGTGTGTTTGTTTATCAGGCTTGCAAAATGGAGGAAGTCAGATTGTGCGGGGGAAGGTGATGAGTATGTCCTCAGATGAGAGGGAGAGTGGGTAGCTGTACAACTTGCCGGGCTGATGCTGTGTGTGTGTGTGTGTGTGTGTGTGTGTGTGTTTGCATTAGTGGTCCTACTGCTATTTACCTTTCAGAGAGGAAACCAGTGGGTGTGGTGGGATCAACAGGGACTTGTCCTTCTAAATTTATACAAACACCGCCACCTCAGATCAACTAAGACTTTGCCCTGTTGTGTTATTGAAAATGATATTTTTAAGCTCAGTATGTGTTAATGAGTACGCGCCTTTTAAAATGTGTGCACAGGTGGTCGCAAAGGAAAAATAAGTGGACTCCCAGTTTAATTGCTATTTCTGGTGGTCCTGGATTCAATAGATTGTACCTTTTTTTTTTAAATGTAATAGTTTTATTTTATAAAGTATATCATAAACCCCATTTATTTTCTGTTCACTGTGAACAGGCCTTGAAATTGAATCAATTCATTTTTGGCTTTTGAGAGCCCACCTATCTATATTTTTCTAAATTAAATGACAAGTTTCAAACAGCTGAAAAAACGTTTTTAAAGCTCATGCATGTGCTTTACCTACACTGTTAAAATAAACCTGCCGTTACTGACTGAGAGACCTCTAGCGCATGGCATGTGCGTTTGCAATATGGGCCACTGTCTTGCAGTATAAGTTATCGGCATGTCTTGCTCATCTTTGTTGGACATTTTAGAGAAATCTTGATGTGGAAAACCTTCCTTCTTTCAGCTCAACTTAGTTTTCTTTCCCGCGACTCTCAAGATATTTGGCAGTCAGTCCGTCTCAGCAGGCGTACACTGTATATACTGTAGTACGGGTGAGGTGGTTTGCTTTGATTTGGCTGAGCCTGGAGCCTGCAGCCTGCAGTGCCTTCTTGCAGTGCAGTCATGTTTGATTAGTTCAAGTAAGATACCAGGTTAGTATGTATTACATTCAGTGTGTTTGTGTATTTAATGAAGGATGTCATTGAATGTTTCCTGGGCTACGCTGTTTGAAAGTACTTTTCTGGTCTATTGCATCTTTTGTCTCTGACTTTTATTTTTACTTTTTTTATTTATTGAAATATCTTCAAACATACATGGAAATACAGTAGATAAGGTAAAAAAAACAAACAAACAGAGTTCGTAAAATTCTAATAAGCTTGAAAGTTAATATTTGGCATGACTACCTCTGTTCTTCAACACAGCCTGAACTCTCTTAGGCAGCTTCCTTGTAATTTCTTAAGCAGTCTTCAGGAATAGTTCTCCAGGCTTCTTGAAGGATATTCAAAGCTCTTCTTTGTATGTTGGCTGCCTTTTGTTCCGTTCTTGCAAGATGATCCCACACTGCTTCAATAATGTTGAGGTCCGGGCTCTGGGGAGGCCAATCCATGACTGATGGTGTTCCATTGTGTGTTTTTTCTGTCCAGGTATGCTTTTACTGTACTGATGGTGTGTTTGGGATCATTGTCACGCTGAAAAATGAAACCATTATCAATCAGACACTTTCTAGATAGTATTATGGGGTGGATCAAAATCTGACTGTACTCTTATAATTCCAGCAATTTTGACAAGATCTCTAACACCAGTGGCTGAAAAAATGAAGCCCCAAACTATGACAGAGTCTCCACTGTGCTTTACAGATGGCTGTAGACAAACACTGTTTTACCTCTCTCCTGACCATATTGAAGACGATTTGAACCAAAAAAAAGTCACATTTGGATTCATCACTCCATAAAACTTGTCGCCATTGATTCTCCCCGTTTCCTTTCCTCAAGAATGGCTTCTTAACATCCACCCGTTAGACCATTTCTGATGAAACTTCACTGAACAGCAGCTGGATCAGCTGAAGGATCAGATGCATCTCACAGGTCCTGTGTGAGGTCCTTGCTGGATTTTGTTTCCTATTTCTTAAGCATGTGACTTTCAGGTACAGCAGGACAATAAACAGTTTCCTCAAATTTTTTTTGAGCACACACTGCACACCATGCAGAGAATGTGCCATGTTTTTGGCAAATAACTCTTTAGGAGTCACCTTATTGATGCAAAAATATTCTTTTTTTGTCTGTTAAGCTGTGTTATTGTTGCCTTTTTTCTTTCTTTTTTTTTTTTGTAGATTTGGTTAAAGAAATGTGAACAAATTGTGTTTGTGCAACAGGCTGCTAGTCAAAAAGTGCCTAAAGATACAATTTCAAGAAGGGTTCTTTGTTGAGTTGTTGTTGTTACGTGTAGACACAAAACTGGTTCACCCCTTCAGTTAGGTGTCAATTTTGTATGTTTAAATGATTCATTTAAATGATTCAGTGTTAAGTGGCTTAACAAACAAAAAGGCATTCCTCTGAAAATGGTCAGGTACAACCAGCAAATGTCCAAAGGAAAACTCTGAAAGACTTTCAAGAAAGTTTGGCTCCCTGGGAGCAAAATATATAGAAATGAGAGTGGGTCAAGACTGAAAATAATGTTTAAGTCCCCTTAAACATTATTGACCTTGACCCTTAGTCAGGATCTGTTCCCTCTGTGAATAATGTCTTCTTTATTATCCATTTGTATAATTTACAGTCAGCTATCCACATTTACAACAGTGTGAATGACAGTTCCTGTCATTACGGTATCTTTGTCAAAGCCCTCACTTCCTCTTTCCCACCCTCTTCTCCACCTCCTACCTTGTTGTCTGCTGCACCTTCTTTACAACCCACAACTGTAAAATGCTAATTTGGCCGCCTGCTGTCTCTGAGGTTTTTTTTGTTTTGTTTTTTTTTTCTGCCAGCGGAAAGTCTGACATGGCTGGGAGAGGTTAGGAGTAGGTGAGGGACAGATGCTCTTCAGTTCACTGACTGCGAGACAATGCCCGTCTCAGGACTCACTCCAGGAATTTCCTGTTCTCCTCCACTATGTTTTGTACAGAATCAGATCCCTGTCACAGGGCTAACAGATCCTCTGCTGTTGTCGTCTTTAAGGGAATTAGTCCCAGAAGCTAGACGTCACCTGGCTACTCTGAAAATCAGACTGAATATAGCTCTGTCTTAAGGGCCGCACTTCTCTGCATCTTTCTTTATTGCCATGTGCTCTGAAGGACATTCTTGGAAAATTTAATAGTGTGAGAAACATGCTTGACTTGAAGTTCTGAATACCTCGTTGAACAGCCAGGAATGTTTAAGTGAGCGTGCTTTTATTCTCTGTAAAGTTTGGGCATAAAGATGGATGGCATCCTGTTGGGTTGATTGACCCCACTCATGTGTGGCACTTGAATGCCCTGTGCTAAATGTGTTATTTGTTTTTTGTACTTTACAATGCACTCATTGGATTTATGTCTGTCTGAACAGCATTTTTTGAAGTTCACCCCCAGAGAATGTGCTAAAGTAAACTGTTATGCTCCTATGCATCCTTAGGGAGTGCCCATAAACCCAAACTCCCCTCACAACTGAAATCCCCTTGTCTCTTGTAGTGGAACTGTGAGTGGAAAATTGCAGGGCATTTGGTAAGCATTCAAGGCTTGTTTTTGTTAGGTGTTGAGTCTTTTATACTTTGTGATTGACCTAGACCGTCTGCTCGGTTAGAGATTATAGATGGCTGTTGTTCATATGTTTGAGGCATTGCAAAAGTTCTTTGTATTTTTATGTTTTCATCATGTTCATCGATTCACAACTACTATGTCTGTAGACCTATAAAACCTTTTAATTAGGCCAAGGTGGTAAAAGTTGTAGGTGAGAACGTGGAAAATGTCTCAGTATTCTCAGCAGCCACAATTTCACAAAACTGCTATTTGTGCTTATGTAAAGAACTTTGTTGTACACAGTGCCTTTTTTATAACCTCAAATCATATAAAGAGCCAAACATCCAGCTGTAAATCTATAGTGCTAACATCCTTCACTATGTGACTGGTCATACTGACTAGGTAGAGACTGAGACCTGCTGATAAGATGGATTATTAGAGTACTTCTTTGTGGTCTGTCGTTTCCTTTTTTACACCCACATTTAAAGATGTAATTTAATAACTTTTATTGCCCTGTTAGTTTTCAGTGTAGATGTCTCCTGTTTCTATCTTTTCTCTATTTCTTGTCTGGGTGAAGTTTTGCTTAGACAGGTTTGTAGCTAGAGCAATTTGCTATGAGAAACACATTAGTGATGCTCTTATTTGCTTTGTACACAAAGGGCATTTTACAACAGATTATACACGAGTGTCAGTTGTATGACTTTAAAATGATAGGTATATAATATACCTATCATTGTATAATGGTTGATTATTTTCTTTTTCAGCTATTCTTTTGTAGATTTGCTGCTGTGGGATCATCGTCCTGTTATATGACCTAATTTCAGCCATGTTTTAACTGTGGCCTCACATTTAAATCATAATTGTGGTATATTAAAGAGTTCATGGTCAACTCAATGCCTGCAAGGTGCCCCGGTCCTGTCTATGTAAAACAAGCCCAAAGCATCAGGTGAATTTGCTGGGATGTCCACTCCTGGGAAAGTTGCGGCATTGTGCTGACACACATGTGAATGCTCCAGATCTGCAAAGTGCCCAAACTTCTGCTTTTATAGAGGTCATCACACTTGTTGTTGACCAGTTATTCAAGTGCATTTGATTAGCAGCAGCTAATTTTCGTATGGAAGCAGTAAAAGTGTACTTAGTTTTTCACAGGTCTGCATAGAATCCTTTGAAAACGTTCTTTTTCGCATGACTGTAGATACAGACAGAAAATATGTGAAGGAGGGGAATGTCCTTCGACCTGAAATTCATTAAATGTTGGGTATGTGCTCAAAGTGCACTAAGTTCAAAAGAGGTATACTTGTGTGCATTCATATGGCTTGATTTATGTTGTCATTCTGTAAAAGGAATAGCCCAGGTTTGAACAAAGTGTTCCTTTTTTAAAAATATGCACTTTTTCAGACTCTACAAACAGAAATATCCTGGAAATATAGTCCGCCTTTGATATAAATTTGCTGCTCCTCAGAATTTTATGCTATCATCAGTTTAATAAACTTGGCTGAGGATGAACTCTTACGGTAGATAAGCACCAGCACATGATCCTGGTTTTCCTCAATGGACAGCCTATTTGAAAAGTATAAAAAAAAAATCCAGAACCTGAGTGCTGGTATAATTCATCAGCAGACTTTGTTTTTACAACTTTAAAGGTTTCTGGTATTCATCTTCTGGATATACAGTGTATAACAGAAGTGAGTAAACCCAATGCAATTTCACTTTAATGTCAAATGATTCAAAATTTTATCACCTTAAAATAATTTAATTGTTTGAAAAGTAGGATATTTGCTCTTATGTGGAATAAAAAAAATAACAGTTTAGATTAAATTTATTTAAAATGCAGTTAACACAGTAGGCAGGTTAGCCTCCCCTCTGCATGGAGCGTTGCACTCTTGTAAAGCTGCGTTGTGTCTCAGAGACGAGAGTAACACCTAGCAATAATATCTTAGTTAGTAGAATGTATTTGGGGTGGCTGTTGTTCAGGAGATAGAGCAGGTTGTCTATTAATTGGAAGGTCTGTAGTTTGAGCCTTGGTTCCTTCTCTAGTCTGCTTGCCGAAGTACCCTTGGGCAAAATACTAAACCCATAGTTGCCCCTGATTCCTCCGTCAGAGTGTGAGCATGTGAATGTTAGGTTAAAAGCCTTCAAGAAAAAGGTGCTTGTATGAATGTGTGTGTGTGTGTGTGTGTGTGTGTGTGTGTGTGTGCATGTGTGTGTGTGAATGAGGCTTGTAGTAAGAAAGTGCTTTAAGTGCTCATGTAGAGTAGAACAGTGCTGTGTAAGTACCAGTCCATTTATTTGCAGATATGTTTCCGCTTTTCATTTTCAAGCAATTTGTAAATTTGTGTTTTTGCAACAAATTTTTCTATTAACTATTTACTGTACAAAATGCTAACAAGTAAGTCAAAAGTAAGTTTTTAGTTCAAAGGTTAATATTGTCTGTTTCATCTAATAGCCGAAAGAAATTTTCCATGTATATTTATACAAAAGGGAGAGTAAGGAGCTTCTCCCATTTTAAAAAGCTGCAAGTAGCAAATGTTTTGTTTTCCGCTGAAACTGTTTTCCACTTATTTTCTCTTAATCAAATGATTTATTATTCTAGTATGCATTTCAGAAATACTTGCAACATTATCCTTTTTCATGAAGTGCAATCATAGGAAATCTGAAACTCTGCTTTTGGAAGCCTAAGGCTACTGGGAATCTTATGTGACATAATCTAAATAAACTTTTGTGTGTAAACTGACCTTTTTAAAATCTTTAAAAAATCTTTTTCAACAAAGGAAAATATTAAGTAGTACTCTTGAGATGCAAGACTTATTCTTCTAGCTCGGGTATCTCTTTAAAATAGCTATTAATATGACCCAGCCAGTGCTGTGTGATCAATATGTTTTCCTTTCTTCTTTCAAGTCAGTGACAGTCCTAAATGGGTCCTCCAGCTTTGGCTTGTCTGGCCTTTCTCCCAGCTTTACTAATCAGGGACCCTTGTGTTTGCTTGTCTGGCTCTTTCATAGCCAGCCTGGGAGCTCTTGTAATTTATGAGTCATTTCCTAAGTAAAACATGCTGCTTCAGCGAATCCTGAGACAAGGATACCTATGGGTGGGACAGCTGAAGTCAGATTTGATGGCTGGGAAGATTGAGGAGTTAGTAGAAGAGATGCAAGGAAGGATACTGAGTCATTTTTGACAAGAAAGGGGATTTATGAAGCACCAATGACACCAGTGAACATCTGGAAGGAAGGCTAAAGGGCAGTAAGGATTAGCTGAAACCTAACAGAAGGAAGGAAAAAAGCTTGGGTCAGTTTAAAAAAAAAAAAAAAAAGATTGAGAAGAAGTGTCCAGAGGTTGTGTTGCAAGGAGAAAAACAAGTCATGGGAACAGGGATGTCTTTGGGATCCATCCTGGGTGGCTGTACAAAATTTCGTGTCAATCCATCCAATAGTTGTGTGTTAGTGTTGGGGATGTGCTCTCTGAGTGCCCTTATAGTTGACATAGTTCGCTCAAGAGACGGTGATGGACCACTCAACTGACAGACTGTCAACACAAGTTTTACACCTATGCTGTTAGCTAGATAAAAGGTCATTATATGGAGAAAATCTGCTTACCATATTAATCATTAGTAATTCTATAGATTTGTGAAAATTGGCATTCTTACCTTCCACCTATTGGATCAAAAATTAGATCATTATGATGGCATGCTTGTTATTATATGCCCCGTGTTTTAAAAGTGTATGTAAATGGTCTTTTTATTCACATAATCTAATATTGACCTTTTGACCTCATATTATAGCTGCCCCTCCTGTAGGCCCACCACCTGCAGGAGGTGTCGTAGGGGTCGGGTGCAGTGTGTGTCGGGCATTGGCCAAGGTCGGAGGCCCTGGTGGACCGATCCTCGGCTATCGAGACTGGCTATTGGGACATGGAATGTCACCTCTCTGGTGGGGAAGGAGCCTGAGCTAGTGCATGAGGTTGAGAGATACCAGCTAAATATAGTTGGGCTCACCTCAACACATGGCCTGGGCTCCGGAACCAGTCTCCTGGAAAAGGGCTGGACTCTGTTCCAGCCTGGAGTTGCCCTCGGTGAGAGGCGGCAAGCTGGGGTGGGTATCCTCTTATCCCCCTGGATTGCTCCCTGCGCAACAGAGTTTTCACCGGTGGATGAGAGGGTTGTTTCCCTGCGCCCTTGGGCCGTGGAACGGGTCCTGACTGCTGTTTGCGCTTATGCGCCGAATGACGGGTCAGAGTACCCACCCTTTTTGGAGTCGCTGGGCGGGGTGCTTGAGAGTGCTCCATCTGGTGACTCCATTGTCTTGCTGGGAGGCTTCAACGCTCATGTGGGCAATGACAGTGACACCTGAAGGGGCATGATTGGGAGGAACGGCCTGCCCGATCTGAACCCGAATGATGTCTTGTTATTGGACTTCTGTGCAAACCACAGTTGCCCATGGATGCCCATAAGTGCACGTGTCACCAGGACACCCTAGGTCACAGGTTGATGATTGACTTTGTAATTGTATCACCAGATCTGCGGCCGTATGTTCTGGAAACTCGGGTGAAGAGAGGAGCTGAGCTGTCAACTGACCACTACCTGGTGGTGAGTTGGATCAGGTGGCAGGGGAAGATGCTGGACAGACCTGGCATACCTAAATGTGTTGTGAGGGTGCGTTGGGAATGCCTGGCAGAAGCCCCAGTCCGCAAGATCTTCAACTGCCACCTTCGGCAGAACTTCGACAGCATTCCCAGGGAGGTTGAGGACTTTGAGTCTGAGTGGACCATGTTCCGCACCTCCATTGTTGAGGCTGCTGCTCAGAGCTGTGGCTTCAGGGTGGTTGGTGTCTTTCGTGGTGGTAACCCCTGAACCAGATGGTGGTCACCAGAGGTGAAGGGAGCCATCAAGCTGAAGAAGGAATCTTATAGGGCTTGGTTAGCCTGTGGGACTCCCGAAGCAGCTGACGGGTATCGGTAGAGCCAAGCAGAATGCGGCGCAGGCAGTGGCTGATGCAAAATCTCAGGTGTGGGAGGAGTTCAATGAGGCTATGGAAAAAGACTTTTGGATGACATCGAAGCGATTCTGGCAAACCGTCAGGCGACTCAGGAGGGGAAAGCGGTGCTCCACTCACATGGTCTATAGTGTGGGTGGGGTGCTGCTGACTTCAACTGACCTTCGAAGACCTCCTGAATCCCACTGCGATGCCTTCTGTAGTGGAAGCAGAGTCTGAGGACGAGGGGGGTGACTTGCCCATCACTGGGGGTGAGGTCACTGAGGTGGTTAAACAACTCCTTGGTGGCAGGGCCTCTGGAGTGGACAAGATTCCTGAGTTCCTGAAGGCTCTGGATGTTGTAGGGCTGTCTTGGTTGACATACCTCTGCAACATTGCATGGAGATCTGGGGCGGTGCCACTGGATTGGCAGACCAGGGTGGTGGTCCCCATCTTTAAGAAGGGAGACCGGAGGGTGTGCTCCAACTTTCGAGGGATCACACTCCTCAGCCTCCCTGGTAAGGTCTATGCCAGGATTCTGGAAAGGAGGGTCCGCCCGTTAGTCGAACCTCAGATCCAAGAGGAACAATGCGGTTTTTGTCCTGGTCATGGAACGCTGGACCAGCTCTTTATCCTCTTGAGGATATTTGAATGTGTGTGGGAGTTTGCCCAACCAGTCTGCATGTGCTTTGCGGACTTGGAGAAGGCATTCGACCGTGTCCCTCAGGGTATCCTGTGGGAGGTCCTGTGGGAGTATGGGGTGTCTAGCCCGTTGTTGCAGGCCATTCAGTCCCTGTACAACTACAGTGAGAGCTTGGTCCGTATAGCCAGCAAGAAGTCGGACTTGTTTCCTGTGGGTGTTGGACTCTGCCAGGGCTGCCCTTTGTCACAGATTCTGTTCATAATTTTTATGAAGGCATTATTATTATTATTATTATTATGGACAGAATTTATAGGCGTAGCCAGGTGGCGGAAGGCTTCTTCCTTGGTGGCCTCAGAATCTCGTCTCTGCTTTTTGCGGATGATGCGGTCCTGTTGACTTCATCAGGTGGTGACCTCCATCTCGCAGTGGAATGGTTCGCTGCCGAGTGTGAAGTGGCTGGCATGAGAATCAACACCTCTAAGTCTGAGGCCATGATCCTCAGCCGGAAAAGGGTGGAGTGCCCTCTCCGGCTCAGGGACGAGTTCCTGCTCCAGGTGGAGGAGTTCAAGTATCTCGGGGTCTTGATCACAAGTGAGGGAGAAGGGAGCAGGAGATCGACAGACTGATCGGGGCTGCTTCTGCAGTGATGCGGATGCTGCATCGGTCTGTCGTGGTGAAGAGGGAGCCGAGTGTAAAAGCGAAGCTGTCGATTTACCGGTCAATCTACGTTCCTACCCTCACCTATGGTGACGAGCTTTGGGTAGTGACCGAAAGAATAAGATCACAAATACAAGCTGCAGAGTTTCTTTCAAAGGGGGGCTGGCCTCTCTCTTAGAGATAGGGTGAGGAGTGCAGCCATTCGGGAGGGGCTCAGAGTAGAGCCGCTTCTCCTCCACATTGAGAGGAGCCAGTTGAGGTGGCTCGGGCATCTGATTAGGATGCCTCCTGGGCGCCTCTTGGGTGAGGTGTTCCGGGCATGTCCCACCGGGAGGAGACCCCAGGGTAGACCCAGGACACGCTGGAGAGATTATATCTCTCAGCTGGCCTGGGAAAGCCTTGGGGTCCCCCTGGATGAGCTGGTGGAGGTGGCTGGGGAGAGGGAAGCCTGGGATTCTCTGCTTAGGCTGCTGCCCCCACGACCCGGCCCTGGATAAGCGGAAGAGAATGGATGGATGGATATTATAGCTGCATTCATTGTATTCAAAGGAAAATGGCCCAAAGCAGCATTCTTTAAATACTGGCTCATTGCAGTGTAATATATATTAATCTATCATAGGAGAACTTTAGACCCCCATCTCTGAAGTAGATACAAATGCTATTAATTACTTATACATCAGGAAATTGAGGCTCTTTGTTTCTTATTGCGTCACAGTTGCACCTAAATCCCAAGCCTGTCCGTCTCTCTCATTGCCTTCTTTAATCTCACTTCATCTCATTTTAAAATCTGCACGTCCTAAGACAGGCAGCCATTTAACATTTCCAAACATAAATGCCAGCGTCTGTTTTCTCTTAGCCAGGAATTATGCATGGGATATTGGCCATATTAATGCCAGGAATGAGGGTCCATATATCAACAGGTGTGTTTCATTTCCATTTTTGTTTGACAGATTGTCATGGTTCTTGGTGCATTTTTGGTCAAAATTAATACAGGAACTGACTATAATGCTCTGCTACATAGTGTTCTATTTGAGGTGATTTCATAGGTGGATATTTTGGTTGGCTTGTTTGATGAAGAGTCTCATGGTTTAGCCAATTTTGGATGTGCTTCAGGTGTGAAGAAAAAACATAGGCGTTCAACATTTTTGAGTCACCTCTCTGGACAAGTAAAGTCACCTTTAACTTCTCGCATGAATGCGGTCATCTTTGGAGTTAAGTTTCTGTAATGTTTGAGATTTATACAACAAAAAACCCTGTCAGGGGATATTTATCTTTTCTTGTACTTCACTTTTGGTAATGGTCTGTATAGCAGAAAAATAGCTTGGTTTTACAAGTGGAGGCCACTGACATTTTTTCCCTCATCTTTTCTGACTGTTTTTTCACTAGTTTTGCATTTGGCTAGGGTCAGTGTCACTACTGGTAGCATGAGGCGATACCTGGACCCTACAGAGGTTGCAGAAGTAGTCCAACTCCTCCAGGATGGCACACCAGTACATACCATTGCCAGAAGGATTGTTGCGTCTTCCAGCACAGCTACTGGCAGTTATTTTAAGAGAGCTGGACATGATCGTAACATATCCTTAACCCATCAGCCGGACTGGTATCTGCGCCTTTGTGCAAGGAGGAACAGGATACGTACTGCCAGAGCCCTACAAAATAACCTCAAGCAGGTAAATGTGTCTGACCAAACAATCAGAAACAGATCTCGTGAGGGTGGCGTGACGTCTTCTAGTGGGCCCTGTGCTCACTGCTCAGCACTGTGGAGCCCGATTGGCATTTGCCATAGGATACTAGAATTGGCACGTCCTCCACTGGTACCCTGTGCTTTTTACATAGGAAGCACATGAGCACATGTGACAGATGTGAAAGGGTCTTGAGAAGCCATGGCAAAGGTTATGCTGCCTGTAACATGACCGGTTTGGTGGTGGCTCAGTGATGGTCTGGGGGGCATTTCCATGGGGGAACACAGAGACCTTTACAGATTAGGGTCCTACAAACTACTTAGTACCATTTTTGAGCTGCAGTGAAATTTCAGTAAAATGGACTGGCCTGCCGCATCATTTTTTCACTTTGATTTTCAGGGTGTCTTTTAATTCACCCCTCTGTAGGTTGATCATTTTCATTTCCATCAAAGAAGGTGGCATCCTTTCATTCCTAATACATTACCCTGTCCATATCAGTATAGATATTCAGCATGTTGGTTTTTTTTTTCCATTAAGATTTGATGTGTTTTCAAAGTGTTCCTTTAAGTTTTTCTTGAGCAGTGTATATTGTGGATAACGTTAAGGGCCATTATCCACAATATATAATGGAGCAAAGTCACTGCCCTCAGTTGGATGGGCAGCGCAACCAGATGTTTCTGAAGGGCTTAGTAAACAGAGAGCACGTTGTCATAGAAGCAGTAAATTCTGAGTGGGAACAAGGGAAAATGATCTTTTCAGATGGCTAATGGTAGAGGAGTAGTTTTCAGTTTACACCACAGTTCTGAGAAGTACTCCCATCACAGCACTTTGTTCTTCAGTTGTGGTCTTGTTTTAAACATGGACTAACAGGTGTTTTTCATTGATGTTGTTCTTAACATGGTCTTAACATGGTCTTTTAGTTTGCCATCTCTCTGCTGCTATCCTCCTACTGGGAACGATTCCAGGGATTTGTGTCTGTCTGAACTTACCTCGTCTTTTCTTATGTTGATATTCAGTAGATGCATGTCTATATTTAAAGGTATAAAGTAGATTCAAACCTGAGAGAGGGCGGCATTGGTTAAGTGAGCATGTGAATGATAAGGAAAGGGCCTACCCTAGCAAGAGCAAAGCAGTGACCTGAGACATCTTTTTCTGATAACGGTTGCATTCTTGAAGAACAAATAAACATGTCACCGCCCTGAGCACAACCCTGTGACAAGGTCCCATATTGCACACTGTCACACCATGTTGGCTACACACCCACAGCCAAAAGGTTGCAGCTTTGAAACAGATTAATGCACCATCACAAATGTCTATGATGGAGAGTTTTCACTTTTATACGAGTTTAGTAATAGTTTCTAGTAGACACCTGCTTTGCTGCCTGCATTGATTAACGTAGTTATACATCAGCTTGCCAACTGGGAATGGCACACTGTAAGCAAACAAATACACAAAAGGGAGCTCCCTGCACCTTTTGGTAATGCCTGTGCCTGTGTTGAACTTTCATTCCTGCATTTATTGTCAAACCTGGCTCAAATTTTTCAAAGCCTCGGTTGCAGTAGCACAGCAAAGTTGGTGTTAAAAGTTGGCACTCTCATAAATCAGCTTGAGGCAGGACAGCTACAAAGGCTCTCAAGGGCATTACTTCAGCAGTGTCAAAAGTCTACTCAAAGTTCTTGTGAGTGGGTTGAGCTGGCTTGGTTTCTCAGATGGGAATTCTAAACAAAGTCTTCTGGTAACAGATAAGGGCTAATGCACGGATGATGACAGATGTATATGTTGTGTAGGTGCTAATGCAGGTTCATATAGCTGCCTATTTTTGGGGATGGGGAGCACACACAAGTGTGGGTCATTGAGTTTATCAAATAGGAACCTCCCTTCACAGATGTTTCATTTAATGTTACAGGTCATCCTCTGTACCCCCAGTCAAGTTCATATACACTATATATGCATGCATGCTTCTCTTTCTTTGCTTTATTGTTTGTATTGTAATGCAATCTAAATTTGAAACTGCTTATAAAAGCTAAACTTGACCATTCTTAAATTAAATCTGCAGTGAAGTACTTTTTTTGTCCCCCAAGTAAACAGTAAGGCCCTAAAACAGTTTCATATGGACAGCAGTCACAACTCAATTTACAGTGTGGAGTTGGCTAACATATAACGCAACTGCCCTCGCCAGCATAGAATGCCATAAACATCCCACAGGAGTTATGTTATGTTTCCATCTGATAAATTTAAGTCCTATGTTCACTCCCTCTGTATCTATGATGTGGTCCAGCAGCTCTCGTGAAACAATATTTAGGGCCTCAAGTTGCTGCAAATGAACTATATTGTCTTCTAATAAAGTCCTTTTGTGACTGTAAACAGTCTGCTTCAAAAGCTGTGTCAGCTAGACACAGCTAAAAGTTTTGAGAAGGCTCCAAGAACAAGGAAATTAAACCTCTCACAGGTCAGCGGTATTTTCAGCTTTCATGGAAACCCTACCAGAAAATATAAAATAAAATATGTCCTGCAGAAAGATCTAGTGCTGTGAAAATATTTGCCCCACTTCCTGATTTCTTTTTCTTTCTTTCTTTTTTTTTTTTAATATTTGTCACATTTGCATGTTTCAGATCATCAAACAAGTTCCAATATCATCATGAAATCATCATTTAAAAACTCCTCCATTTTTGTATTTACTCAGGTTATCTTTGTCTAATATTAAAGTTTGTTTGATGGTCTGAAACATGGATGTGTGACAAATATGTGAAAAAATAAGAAATCAGGAAGCAGGCTAGTAATTTTTTCACAGCACTATAACTTGTCACATGACTCATGTGTAAGAAATCCATTGTATGGATCCCAGCTGGTATCCTTCTCAGCTAAATTCAGTGTCCGTGCCAGCGTGTGAGGTAATTGGTAAACAAGACCATCAATTCAGTAGCCGGGCAACACGGAAATCAGTCAGAGGAGATGATTCACTTTTTGCAAACTTCCAGTTATGGGCAAATAAGGACCCTGTTTTTGTTAACAATACTTCTTTATGTCCTCAAATAATATTACAAAGACACTTCCTAACTTAGGGGATCAGCAGCTTGCAGAACAAGGTTTCCCTGTAATCTTGTAGTGCAATCATATGGCATCTGGAATAATTGGAAAAATGAGTTCCTGACTGGGAAAATTCACATGAAAGCACCCTTAGGCGTAAACACGGACATAACATAACTGGAAAGTGAGAGAATTTTGGTGCACGGCTTGCTGATCATGAATGGAGAAATATGGTGAACGAAGGTAAATGTTTGATAAACTCTTGATTAATGGTGCAAACTTATATATTGTTTATCTGCATGTAATTTAAATTAATGGTTAAATGCTTTCCCTGTAAAAGTCGTTTGCTGCATTAGCAGTAACCCTGACAAGTCTGGACTTGGAATTAGACTGTAAAGTAGTTGTCCAATTTAAACAAGTTTTACTAGCTCTCTGAACTCAAACGTTGAACTGCGATGTGCCAAGAAAACATCAAAACAAAGTCTCTGAAGAAGTAACAACACTATTTGCTGCTGCATTCACTTTCCGGCCTACTATAGAAGAGTTGCTGGGTGGTCATGCGTCATTTGCTTTAGAGGATATTGCTAAAGAAGTAGATGAGGGCCAAGTGTTTCTGTTTTTCTTTTTGTTTGTTTTTTTGTTTGTTTTTTATTTATTGTTTTTGACAGACAGTTTTCTGTATGAGGAAGAAAAATATGACCCATTTTTATATGTTGGTGGACAATATCCAGCCCTCCTTTAAAAGTTGGTACAATGTAAATTCTTTCACTCGAAAAATCTGGTGGTAGTTTTCTAAAATTTCTGTATCTATTTCCTGACTTTAATATGCACATATGCTAAAATGTCACAAGAAGCGCATTTTGACAGGTATGTTTGGTTTGAAATGCCCCGAACTAGCTATCATGTCACAGTGTGCCAAAAATGAGGGCATAATATCTTTTAGCAGAAAACATTTCTTTGCTGTTAAATTCTGCAAATAACCCCCTGTTGGGCGTCTGAGGTTTATGGGATGGCACAGCATGTGTCAAGGACTGACAGTCAGTCATTACTTGCGGTTTTGGCATCCATTAGTGGTGTTCTGTAATGGTCCTGTGAAGATCGTCTATCCGCCACATTCTGGTACAATCAAACTCCACAAAAGCAGGAACTTTTTTTGCCTTGCTGAAAAATAAAGATTATCATATATTAAGAACTTGCATTGTCTTTATATTGATAAAATAGTCTGTTTTGTTTAAAAATTGATTTTAGAAATGTTTGTGCTTTACTCAGTGCCTTATCAATTTCCTGAGTGTGTATTGCCAAATGAGTGTAAATGTCATTACTTTTAATTTCATTACTTGTCTTCTTGATTTATGCTTTCATTTATGAGAAGTGCTCACTCCATTAGACACATTAAAGTTCAACTGCTTCATATATAAAACAGTGCAGGCTTCTCTGCTCTCAATGATGTGATGGAAACAGTATCTATTTCATCAATGAAGCAATAGGGAGCTTGATTAATGATGTTGAGGAGACATAAGTAGCAGATGGTACGCCAGTTTCATGTTTTGGGTGAACTTGTTAAGTGCAACAGCTGTGAGGCCTGTACTTATCACAGCTGTCAGCAGAACAGAGGCTTTACAGGGAAGATGGAGGCCATGGCTGTTTTTCTACTGGGTTGTATGCCTTGTAGGCACAACTAATGGGTGGGCAGACTTTAGATGAGCGCTTCATTGTGTGAGAGAGAGAAAGGGGGTGCGGGCATGCAGTGGTGTAAAGCTGGTGAGCGTGTTTTCAAAAGAACTATTTGGTTTTCGGTGCGGTTATGCTTTAGGTTATGAGGTTTTCAACAACATGTGCATAACAGGGTTTCTGTTCTTGCACTGTGGGTACCATAGTAACCCCAAATCCTCAGTCAAATCCTAAGTCATTAAATTTATTATGTTGGAGTAAAACTTCTATTACTTCAATTTTGAGTTTTAAGTTGGTTTGACTAGTTTATATACATAGGACAAGTATAGTGTATACTCACCAGCCACTTCATTAGGTAAACCTGATCAGTTAACTGCATGTCACATGGTAGCAACTCAATGCATTTATGACCTGCTGAAGTTCAAAACTGAGCATCAGAATGGAGAAGAAAGGTGATTTAAGTGACTTTGAATGTGGCATGGTTCTTGGTGCCAGGCGGGCTAGTCTGAGTACTTCAGAAACTGCTGATCTATTGGGAATTTCCCACATAGCCAAAGAATGGTCCGAAAAGGAGAAACTATCCAGTGAGTGGCAGTTCTCTTGAGTGAAAATGACTTGTTGATGTTAGAGGTCAGAAGAGAATGGTCAAACTGCTTTGAGCTGATAGGAAGGTAACAGTGAAGTGCCACAGGAGGTCATTCTTACCTGTGGCCATCAGACTCTATAACTCCTCCCTTTAATGGGTGACACTATGGTTCATCTGGTCAATTTACTGTGTGCAGTAACTCAGAGGTGCAATTATATTTATTATCACAGCCACTGTCTTTAATTTCATAAGAATTCTTGTGTACATATTACAGATTTCTCTTTTTTTTTAATTATTTAAATTATCAGAGTGTTTTTACATGATAAATGGTTGCACCTGTAACAACTGAAATTTCCCTCTGGGATTAATAAAGAATTTCTGATTCTGATTATACTGTGTTGCGGACGCGGACAGCTGGAGACTTGATAGTTGAACCATCATCCCAATTATATTTCTTTGAAGTCTGCTGCCTGGGCGCTTGCCTAGTTGGTGTGTTGTAATGTAAATTCTCTATGGAAGAATCCATGCGGTCCAAAAAAAACCAGACAAGCACATAGACATCTGCACAGATCTTTGCACTAACTATCTGATGGCAAAATTTACGTCACTGGGACCTGAGCGGACCGTAGCGGACCATCATAGGCAGAGAGTATAATCCCTGCTTAACTGAAACAACCACTCTTTACAACCAAAGCATTCAGAAGAGCATCTCTGAATGTACATGTCAAGCCTTGAAGCAAATGGGCTACAGCAGCAAAAGACCACACTCTGTGCCACTCCTGTCACCTAAGAACAGTTTTGTTTGGTGTTTTTAAAAAAAAAAATTTAAGAAGCTGTGGCATCAAGAGTGCATTGTGGAGTTGATGACTATCAATTTGTTAACACAAAGAGAAGTGTGCAGCAAGAGTCTGAAAAATATTTTAAGTAGCTTCAAGTCTTCTCACTTGCTACGAGTGCAACATAAAGGTTCCATACAAGACAAAACTAAGGAGTACCAATCCCATTCGGTTATTAGCAGCTGCATTATTTCATTTGTTACCTAAAATTACAGTACTACAATGCTTTTGTATATTTAAAAAAATGTCTTAAAATAATCCTATGGGAGAGATAATTGAAAACTAAGGCACAGAAGTAAGGTAACCGATTGGGTTGACTTAATGAGCATCATAATTTGCTTATAATAAAATTCTAAGTGTAGCATTTACTCTTTCATTCATTTTCTTAAGTGTTTATCCAGGCTTATTAAGGGGACTTGGGTGATTATCTTCATCACCTAAAAGAAAATCAAGGCAGTCAGCTGCCTTGATTTTTCTGATTTGTCATCTTAAGAGCAAAGTCATACACTTTTCTACAAATGATCTTGATAATCAAGTGGTTACTGCCTTTGGCATTTTTTGTATAGAATCGGCCTTTTAACTGAGACCTAAAAGCCCTGTTTAAAAATGAGCATAATTGCCATAAATGGCTCTATCAGCATGCATTTTCTGACAGGGAAAGGTTCCTGATGGCACTAGGAGCCATTATTGTTTTCTCAGATGGAAACCAGGCCTTACTCTGGAGTTCTGTGTGTAATCCGCTGATTAGGGTTGCCACCACAAAGACCTAAATGAGCCTTTTGAGAATCACACAGAACCTTTAGAAATGAGCTGCTGAACTTCTGAAGAGCATCATCTAGGGAAAGTCAACCTGAGACTGTTTCGAGGTAGTCATAATTGAGTTGACGGAACAGCAGTTAATAATTCGTGATGTGGTCCCTTAAATATGAATCGCCCTCTGCCAGATCTCCTGCATTACATAAATACAGTTAGACAGCATTTGGTTCTCATTCTCTAAAGTTGTATAGAGGATAATATATTGAAAAAATGACCAGCAGATGGACTCTGGATCAAGCGGCCAGAAAATATAACATTATGCCTACTGTATTTCACATCCAGGCATACTATTATGAATTACAGCAAATGCTATTAGATGCAAAATCTGGATTCTTTACAAATCTGAAGATTTTCCTACTTGTGGCGACCTCTGAATTATAATTTGAATAAATGAGGTAGAGGATTTATTATACTTGTGGAAAATATCAAATATGGATTGCTTCAATGAAAAATCTACAGTGACGTAGGTCCTCTTGGTGTATAGAGTGTGCCTCTCCAGATAGGAAATGAATTGCTAAGAAACAAATTCTGTTTTGGATGATGGTATACTTTTGCTTTAATTCAACTTTTTTTTTTTCTCTTCCAAGGGTGGTCAAAGCTGCTTTTATCACAAAGGGGTCACCACTGTTGGCAGATTTTTTTGCTGGATGCCCTTCCTGACACAACCCCAAAGGGATTTGTGTCTACTCCCGGAACTGAACCAGGGAACTTTTGCTTGTTAAGTGTAAACCACCACACTATAGAGCCACTTTTCAGATGAAACATCTTAAATCTAACTAGGAATGAAGACTTTTTAAAGCTGCAGCTTCTCTGCTTTCCAAACCAATCTGTCAGATCTTTTACTCAGCAATACCTTTCCAGAGCTTCTAATTGCTAAGCTTAGCATTTATGGTTTCTTAGAGTTAAGAGCTGCATCACTGGTGGATCATAGTCAATGTTTTTTTCCTGACTTTAAGAAATATGAGTTTTTCTTACACTCAGAAAAAGTAGTTTTTCTGAGAGTAAGAAAATATCCTGTTGTGTTCCACAAGGGAGTAGTTTAGGCCTGCTTGTTTTCCAGTTATTAATGATTTACCATATGCTGAAGTAGTTATGTATGATGATATGATATTTTGTGAAGAAAAAATTTACTTGCTGAGCTACAAAGCATTGCCAAAGACTCTGTAAGATAGTAGAAGGCATTGCTATTTTAAAGAAATGCTAAGCATACAGTCCTGCTTGTGTTTTGATTTATGATATTCAGTCACTTGTTATGCCACGTTTGGAGTACTGCTCAATCATTTGTCATGTATAGCCAGATTTACTCTTCATTGTGTCTCCTATACTAGTGTTTGAGAGATATAGTACCAGTCAAAAGTTTGGACACACTCACAATTGTGTCCAAACTTTTGGTACTGTACATAATGGCTCAGTCACAGAGTAAGAATGGGACAACAACCTATTTGCAACTAGGAAAAATCAGCGATTGCATTGAATTTTTTTTTTTTGCTTTCATCAATCAATTTCAAGGAGTTGCCAAGAAGTTGTGCAATGTGATTGCCTACTACTGGGTGACCTGTGCAGTCCATCCAAATCCAGTCCGATTGAGACTGACTGCAATCACTCTTAGACAGATTGGTGAAGGTTTGCAAGTAACTGCTGTGTAATTTATGAACAGAAACAAATTGTCAACACGTTGCAATCAGTCTAAGTCAGCCTACACTGATGACCACATGCCGTCTGTGACGTGTCTCTTTGCAATAGGAGACTCTTTGAATCAGCTGGTTGCCAAATGTTTGTATTCTTGTTATATTCCAGTATAAAAGCCCATATTGCAGTTAAATTGTGGTGCTGCAGCAACTACATTGCTATTTGTGAAGTAGTGCCCCACCGACGTTTTCTTGAAATATGTTAGATTTTTAAGTTTTTATGTTGTGTTAGCCCCCATTTGACTTTAATATATCAGTCTTATATCAGTGAGTCAGTAATTTTGATCATCACGGGATAATCACTGGAGCTAATTAGATTGGCATTACAGTCATAACTCGTGTGTGTGTGTGTGGGGGGGATTATAGATACAAATCATCATTATTGGTTGCCTTTTCCCTTTTAAAAGGCATTTTGTGCTAAACTGCTTTTAACCATGGTGAGATTGCTAATTTTTATATGTCTGTGTGCACCATGCATTATTGTAAATAAGGGAAAACTATGTCCTGGTCAGGCCCTCTTGTTCCTCCTCTCCTGGGCTCAGGTTGCAGCTCCCAGATGGTTGCTTAATCTGTAGGTCCCGCTCAGGTCAGCTCCAGCAGAGCCAGGTAACACGAGCCAAACTCATAACTCAACCATCCTCCAAAATGCATCCATGGAGACCGAAACAGATGACTTTAAAGTCTTCACATCTTCTGAAAAAGAAAAAAAAAGCCGCAAGGAGCTCAGTGAGCTATGATCGAGGGGTAGCCTAACTGAAGTTTATTATATATATTTAAGACCTGCAGCTGAGAGCTGAAATCCTCCTCACTGTGTGCTTTTGATGACAAAGCATCTTACATGGTCATAGTGGAAAAGAGCTTGAATTTGATAGCAGTCAATTTACCCAAGACCCCATGTGGTGTTAGGAAACACCTCATTTTCCATTCACTGCCAGCATATTTTTCTAATCTCTGCCCTGTATAATGTATAGGTGTATAGAGCTTGTACTCCTTTTCACGGCAGGAGCAAAGCACGCTGAAACCTTGAGTGTCAAAGTCATCTGAAGAAATTACAGCACACTCCCAAGGGTTTGATGATCAGCCAGATAAGGAACTGCTTGATGGACTGGGTTGCCCCCCTTTCTAACCTTGGAAAAGAACGACCATAGTAGGTCCTGAGCCTGGACTGTGATAAAATGCCTCCCTCTTGGAGTTCTCCCGTCTCCTCATGTATGATGTCTAATAATTTCCATGCTCGGATATCAGTTGACTTGACAGGATTTGGATGTATTTCTGCAGACAAGCTACAGCTGGAAAGCTTTTCCAGGCCAGGGTGTGAATGAGCAGCTGACCCACAATTTCACATTCCAGCTTAAGTGTTTTGAAATTAGCCCCTGAAATTAAGGACTGTTGAGTCTGTCTAAATCTTTAGAATATGCGTCTTTGATCTCTTTTATCCTGTCTGTTAGTGAATTAGACCCTTCTGTCCGACATGAATGTCTTATTGTTAGACCTTTTTTTTAAATACCAGTTTGACTTTTAATGTGTTTGGTGCTGACACTTTTTTCTGTATAAGGGTTTGAGTGACTCTGCAAGGATTATTAGTGAATCAAACAGGATTATTAGTGTTTTTTCCCCATGAGTGCAACATATGTACCTTCACTTTGTAAAAAATAAATAGATCCTTTTTCCTCTTAGCCTCCCACTGGATGCTATAAAACACCTCTTAAGATAAAATTTTAGTGCACAGGGTATGCTTTCACCAACACGGAGACTATAAATGTGCATTACTGGTGTAAGAACAGGGTCTTGTTGTTTAGAAACTGCCTCAAAGTTTTTTGGACTTTTACATTTGCTTTATGAGTAGTGTACCGTCTTAATGAATTAGTGGGGGAAACTACCATAAATGCATTGTGAAGAGTAGTGGGGCCTAATGTTTATAAGAAGGTGCAGACATTTGTGCTTGTCAACATGTTTTTTTTTTTCTTTTGCACTGATCCTCAAAGGATTCCAGTAATCTTAATGAAACCAATTTTCATATAAAGATGCCTTTTAGCTTTGGCTCCTTGCATGAAGGCAGTAGCATTTAGGATGTAGCCACTGTGAGGAGGCTTGGCCTTTGAAGTAGCCTCTGGTTATTTTTCTGCTTGACAGATCAGAGCAACTGTGCAGAAATCAAAAGGGAAGTGCCCTGCTGCCGCAGGTAAATGGTAACTCAGGACTGAGACGGCATTTTGAAAGCTAATATGACTACTGCTGAGTTAGGGCCATCTGGACAATTTGCCCTCCATCCAAAAATGCAATGCCTTATGTACTGAGATTGTGTGTTGTACTTGTAAGAAGATTTGTGCCAGAGGTATATTAAATGACTCATCAGAAATACTGCCGCACACCTCAGAGCATGATTTGGTAATGGTGAGGTGTTGACCAAAGCCATTCAGGCATGTCTAACCAATCTCCACTTCAATAGGATGAATGCAGGGGTGTGGACAAGTTTAGAAAATTCTCGGGACTCTAAAGTTCCTACATTGCACCTGGTGAAGCTCATTTAGCCCACAGTAGGTACTGAGGGATGCGACACGGTCAATTTAGCTAAGTGAGATGCACTTCCCCATCACGGACTATCTGTTCTCTTAACCGTGGCAGTGGAAGGGAGAAGGGCAAAGTTTCCACAACACTCCCAATTCATTTTTTAAACCCCCTCCATGGAGGTTTCAAAACAAGCTGTGGGGTTAAGACCAAAATCACTTAGAGCTGTTACACTGCAGTGGAAGCCTGGTCAAGTCTGCTTCTCATTGGAAAGGATCATGGGTGACGGAGAGGGCTTACCAGGAAGGCTTAGAGTTGCAAACAATTAATGCCACATTGGTGCTTGACCCCCACTAAGATCAGAGATGACATTCAGACACACTCAAACTAAACAAGATCATACATGTGAGGAGAACATGTTTTTATATATATATATATATATATATATATATATATATATATATATATATATATATATATGTGTGTGTATATATATATGTGTGTGTATATATATGTATATATATATATATATATATATATATATATATATATATATGTGTGTGTGTATATATATGTATATATATATATATGTATATATATGTATATATGTGTGTGTTTTTATATATATATATGAAAATTATGATAAATGATCCAGAGCATTTTGTGTGTTTTCTAGCGTGCCCCTTTTGTTTGGTCCACATGTCTCTAATTTTATCTAGTTGACCACATGTAGGGTCTGCACTGGCTTTTGTATGCAACGTCATGTCAAGAAAACATTTTTTTTCCTGAAATATAACTTATAAAATAGAAGTAAAGGATTCTAATTTATTTGAGGTTTGACATTATTGTATATATCTATAAGTAACCAGTGGCAGTTAGTTGTCCTTCACCACTTGCACATTGTTATGTAAGGGTATTTCTGGGCATCTGCTGGCACCTCCGTCCTCATGAGCTGTTGTGAAATAGCTGATGATATCACCTTTACGTATTGAGATGGGTGCACAGAGACTCACACTTGCACGGTCCACTGTGTGTCTGAGTCTCTCCATGAAAAGACTGCAAAGTCATAAGCCACATACAGAAACATTGTACTGTTGCATATGCTTTATGTAACCATCAATGAACAATAATTTGTTTTGTGTTTTCTTTCTTTCTAAAATCCTCCATTTGTGTATCCTGGGACTACACACTGTACAGTCCGACTGCACTTTTTTAAAAAATATGGCCATTTTTGTGGTTTGCTGTATAGATTGTCATCATATAGTGTTGTTCTTTTGCCAGGTTGTTTTTCTAGACCAGTGGCAGAGAAGATTTAGTTTTGTTTCAAAACGGCAGCTTGCGGCTCTGCTGGGCTCAGGGAAACTGGGAGGTCCTGGAGGAAAAGAAAGGAGTTAGAGAAAGATGTGTGTAGAGGTTGATTTATCTGCAGTCTGAGCTTAACCTGAGCTTCCATTTAGCCACAAACCTCTCAATTCCCAGGCTCAAGCCCGGGAAAGCACCAGCTAGCCAGAGAGGCTGATATGAAAAATATGTTTAGTTTCTCTGAAACCTTCATATCTGATATGTAACCCCCCTTAGTGGAAAAGCACAACTTCATTGCTTTTTACTTATAACAATATAATTTCTGGCCTCCTCTGCTATAAAAATGGCAGTACTGTAAAGATTGTGCTCTTATCAGCAAATACTGTCTTCTCAGGACTGTGTACAGGTCTGTGATATCAAATAGATAACTTTATAGCACCTTTAATTGTTTGAGAAAAGGATCGCCTTAGGGTTTGGTTGAAGTAGCACTGAGCGCTGATATCTGATAACCTTCTTCCATCCAGTGAATGACCAGAACAAACTTGCCAATAATGACTGGTATGTGTTTAAGGCTGAGCCCAGAGCTGATGCTGATATGAGCTCTTGATTGGCTCTGCAGCACATTTGAAGAAACTGCCTCATCTTTTTTTTTTCCCCACTGATGAGGCTGTTTTTGTATTACTGCCTACTCTGTCTGTTCCTAGCATCAAGAGGAAATGGGGCTTTCATATTTAAATATGTTTTGCATCAACTCTTGAGTATATTTGCCACCCTTGGGGAGTAAACCTCTTAGCAAATAACCACATTTTCCCTGAAGTTTTTGCGTGCAGCCTCACTGTGTGCTTTGATGATGGGAACAGAGTAATTTAACTGTATTGCAGCCCCGGAAAGTGGAAGAAACACGAGATGGTTTTGTAATTAAACAAAAACTAAGAGAGCATAAAGCAGTTGCAAATAAAAATTGATGGTTACCTTAAATACACAAAAGTCCTCTGGTTTTGGCAGATGTGTTTTTGTAGATTTGTGGCTTGGTTTCTTTGTTCTTGTTAAAGGCCAGTTTTGGCTCTCTGTATAGTATTTCATCTCAAGCACACTTCCAGCACGGATATTTGCAGCTGCTGCTTATAGACAGAGACTGAAGTTGACTCTCGTGTGTGTGTGTGTGTGTGTGTGTGTGTGTCTGTCTGAGTAAGAGTGTGTGAGAGTGGTTTGGGCAAACCCAACTTGGCTCTGTTTGAACACGGTAGGATAAAGGCTCATACATTTTAATAAATTGCCCCCATGTCAAGGAAGAAGGAGCAAACACAATGCCATAGGGGAAAAGCTATTTAGTAAAAAGAATCGGCTTCAGAAGCACAGTGCTTACCGTGTTTGTGTATGCAGAACTAGATTTTAGAGGCAGAGGGGTGCCAAGTTGGCTTTTCAGCCCCCACATGGAGGCGAAGAATGGTGGTAAAGAATGGATATTTTACATTTGGTGCCTGTTTTTTGATACATTTTAGTGAGCACCCTTGCTGATTTATTTAGAAGCACAAAAATATAAATTAAAAACCACTGATTGCATTTGTCATGTCTATGAATTAAATTCTGAAATTCTGATTTATGAAATGATTTAAATGAAATAATAAACTGGCCCCTCACTGGTGTCCTCCACTACCACAGATTGCAGTGTATCTGCCTGCTGCATTTGCATCCAGCTTATTTGTGCTAAAGAGGACTCTTGCAGATGAGGGATTAAGTGAGAATCATAAACTAATCCTAGACCCCTCTGACTCCTACAGACCCTCCTCATGTGCCCTACCCAACACTTTCACTACATACAGTGTACTCAGTTTATCTGAAAGCACCAATGTGATGGTTAGGTGAAACAGAACATATTGTCCAAGTCTTACTGTGGAACATTAAGTAATACTGCAAACCTGCTACATTGTTCGGGGATTATCAGTGATTGTGGGCCTTATTTGTTCTATTTATAGCTGTAAATAGTGGCATTTCTACCCCTTTCCAGATGGCTTTCATGGCTAAGACTTGCATGCCCTTGACAATTGACTCCAAAAGTTTGGCATGTGTACAGCTCACTGGCACCACACACACATCTCAGCCAAGTGCTCTATTTGCCTGCTGTGTGCCTGTGAATAATTTGGACCACAGCAGTCTTGTCAGTCAAATGCAGTGCAAAAGGGCCCAGTTTTAGGTGTTTTATATTCTGAAATATATTTATGAAGTCCTAATTGCAGTAGAAAAGGTTCAAGTGAAAGCCATTTGACTTCCTGTTGATCCAGATTTCTACTTTTGCAGGGCCAGAATCATAGTTTTTTCTGACTTGGATATTAAACTTGAGGTTGTGATTTCTGTTTGGCTGGTGACCTGAGAGGGCCAACTTGTTGTTTGACATGGAACACTATTGTGTAATGTCATAAGCAAAGATGCCAAGAACATGGGGTTCATATGGCAAACTTGATGTGTTGTGGAAAGTGCAGAGAGCGCACTTTATAGGCAGTTTCTGTCACACTTTTTGACTCTGCATATTTGCGGTTGAGTCGAGTTACTGTTTCTCCGTAATGGGATATAGACAGCTTCCCAAAACAGAATGATTTAACCTGATTTGTCAATTAGTTTGCAGTATTTGGCTGGAATACATCTCCTTGCAAAAGGCTTTAAAAGGTGTGATCTTTTTAGCAGCCCATGATCCCACTTTACCTGAGTTACACCTCAGTTGTTTAAGGCTGTCATCTCGCTAAGCCCCACTTGCCCTGACAGTTATCTGTTTTAGGCTTCCAGTGCAGTGGAATAGATTACATGTTGGATTTGAAAAAAAAAAAGGCAGAAAGCATGACGACCAATAACATGTTTTTGCATGATGCAGAATACTGATGTAGACTGATTAAAAAAGGGTAAGTAGGTGATTGTACAACAGTTGACCTGCAATAGAAACAAAATGCAAAGGTTTTCTTATTTTATTAGTGGTTACTTGCATTTTTGAATGAAGTATTAGATTAGAATACTTGTCTTTATTGCTAGCTGTAAACCTGTCAGTGTCTAAACATACCTGTGCAGACGAGTGCTGAAAATGTCTCTTCAGTTGCTAGGTTTGTTTTTTTTGGGGGGGGGGTTCCCCTCCTAAAGCATGTTTATTTAAGCTATAGGCTATAATATTTATGACTATTTTAATGCTGTAAGCAGATGTTTTGATTTCACCATGAGCTCAAGTAGTACAGTATTTGGCAAGGCGCCCATAAAGCCTTCTTCAAGTTAACCACTTTCTTTCTTATGTGTGTGGTTTCAACATGTCTAACCGTATTACCATATAACAGAGGATGTTATTTTTCCAGTTTTTCAGGAGCTCAAACTGACCTTCATTGGGTTCAGCTTTTTTTTTTTCTTTTTTCTTTTTGGAATTTAGATTTAGTGATGCCACACAAGTACCTCCAACCAGCGTAATTCCTGCACCAACGCAGTCATAACAATCTTCAGTGATTCAGCTACATTTGTAGTCTAGATACCTTGGCCATCTGGACAGGAAATGAAGAACGGGGAATTAAGTGGGGATCTTTTAAGGATATGAAAGCTTGAAAAAGAAAGCCGAGCACCCCTTTTCACAGTTTAAGCTTGGCTTAGACAGATTGAGGCTGTTTCCCTTTTCTTTTACCTTCCTTACTTCTTCCCTTTATTTTTCATTTGCTCCTTCCTTCCTGTCTTTATTCAAAGACAAGCAATTTCCAAAAGGGAGTCAACCCCCATAGACTACATGTTAAAATATCCATCTTTACAGCATTAAAAGCATATTTATAGCCTTATGCAAAAGGAAAAAAAAATGTTTTGACCTCTGTGGATAATTTCCTCCTTCGTAACAACTCTTAGTGTCCCTATACATGCAGCTGGAGACAGATTATCTGACAGTGGCTTGTTGTAAGGTGCATCCACAGAATATAAACCTTAAGTTAAATTTTGTTTAATTCATATTTACTGCATGATATAAAAATAATAATAATTTGACCTATTAATAATTTCCTTCTTAATAACAACTCATAGTAGGTAATTTTTATTATATTTTTATTTTGGGCTTGTCTAAAAAAAATGAGCTTGCTTACTCTTTAATAGCTCTCTCTCATCCTGACATGGCATTTAAATTGAACATTTTAATAGTATTTCCTGAAAAGTCTTTTTGGCCTGATCATTTATTGATCTTTAAATTGACAGTAATGTATGACATAGCAATAATGGGGAAAAAATCAATTTCTCTTGCTCTATCTGAAAGTGCTGTAACTAAATTTAGGGTAGTGATTCCTTCACTAGTCTTGAATGCTGTATGCTAAAACAACACAGATCAGCTCTCAAACTGTTACTCCCACGATGTCGGTTATCTAATTAGAAATTTCACATACAGTATATATGCTCCTGCAGCCTTAGCTTGTACAAAATGCAGCTGAGATTTTACATTTTGTTTTCATTTAGAAAGCCTCTGTGAAAGCTTTAATCTACGTGTATGTTTGAAATAATCTCTAACCTGTCAGATATGTTGAAAATAATTTGAACAGTTTAGAATAGGAGCTCAAAGTATGCTCATTATCTCCATTTTGTGCTGGCCATGGTGCCCGAGATTCCCCTAGAGGGAAGATAATCACTTACAAGAAAGATGTTCTGAATTCCTTTAGTTTTTCACCATTCCAGTGCGCCTCTCTTCGGAGTGCATTCACTGACTCTGCTGCATTTCCATGTTAATTTTACAAGAACATTCTCATAATCAGAGATCAGCCGCGGGTATCAGAAGGTTAATGATATGTGGTCTAACTTGCTTTTTCCAACAAATGAAGATTTCTGTTCCCTTATTTCTCTTCATCTCCTCATTTTTGTCTTTCTATGTGAATATGAGGCCAGCTACAGAACACTGCACAGTGAAGGAGCCCCTCCGCTCTTCTCATGCATATTCAAGCACGAGTGCGTGCACTCACACTTGCACACTGTGAAAGACAGCTTGGCTCTTGGTCAAGGGATAAAAACTAGTCCTGGGCAAGGAAGCTGATCGTCAGCCAAGCAGGACAGTTACAAAGTGGAGCACGGGAGGCCCCGCCATGTTTGCAGAGATCTAAAGCCTCTTTTTCTAAAGCTTTGTTTGCGTTTTGTTCGGTGCAGCAGCTGAACAGTACACAGAAAAGTCTTTTCTTACCCTTCCTCTGTCCAGACCCTTTTAACTTTTCACTTTCTCTGACTCTGCTGCTTTCTGACAGTCGATTCAGTTCCTGTGTACTAAAGGAAATTATGTGCTTAATTGGATTATTGGGAGTTTTCTTCAAATGAGTGCTCACCCACCCACACAGCTCCAGACTCCTCTGAATTCTCCTTTGCTGTGGGCTGTCAGCTCCTTTTCTTTTTTCTTTTTCTTCTTCTCCAGACTCCACAGTCTGCAAGATGAGCGTGAAATGGAAACCTGTCCCTGTGTCACAATTAACTGTTAAGTTCAATTTAAAATACAAATACAAATATAAATATTAATATTCGTGATTTGTGCTGCACTTTGTCAGCCTTACTTATGCATACACACAGAGTTTTAAAAAAGAAAATTTCCTACATGCTTTTGCCTACATGAAAGCAGGCCTAGCTGTCAGACATCTCTGCTAGCCATCACCTTCAATGTGTGGCTTGGCCCAGTTTTATAGAGGCACAATGCTGTCCAAGTGCATGCAGGCATCACTGGAATTTGCACCTGTTTGAGACCTATGCTGCTTCTTTTAGAGCTTCTTTCCTGAAAGCTGGCTCTTGTTGCGAAATATACATGCTTTGTAACCCTAGGGGCCAGGCTTTGAAATGATATATATGGAGATGTTTAAATAAACCTTAAAAGGAGCAGAGTGGTCAAAAACAATAAATGGGTCCAGGGCAGAGTGTGTGATGAGAAGATCCAGGAGTGTAAAAGAAGCTGGATGAGGGAGCTTGGTAAAGGGGAGGGCTCCCGCTGTTGTACCTATTCTCTTACAAATGATCTCTTGCGCTGTGTGGCCCTGCAGTGGGCCATAAACATCCCAGTGGCTGAGTCGTTCATGTTACTGATTTTCTCTTAGCGAGAGGAAGCAGAGTCCAGGGACACAGATTAAAAGGCTTCGCTTCCCACCCGCGTGCGAATCACAAATTACACAGAGCCTTCCCCTTTCTCAGGAACCCAACAAACACCCTCTTAAAAGCCACAGCCACATCCCCGTGTTTTCATCTTACTGGTCTCCAGAAAACACAGTTTGTATTCTAATTCAGCTAGCATGTGTACCAAGTTTGCCATGTGGACAGCAGTGCTGCAGTGGATGTCTATTGGCCTCTTTGTTTGGCATTCTTATTGCTCGTTGCATTTAGTGTGGTGATTTCAGAGTATCATTCGTGGTGGTGTTAGGTTGCGCTACAGTGCGCTCTAACCTGCACTGCCTCGTTCTTGCCGCATCTGCTGACAAATGAAAATTCTGTCCTTATTGTGGCCTGGGGTGAGTCAAGGCCTCTGAGGGGATAATTGAACAGCCTATCTGGCTAACGCAAATCCTAATTCTTCCTCTCAACAGGCCGCTGGCGGCATGCTTTATGGGATTATTTTCAACCAGGCATTTTGAATGTTGTAGCATACATGGCCTTTCCTTCCCACGTACCGCTTTCTCCCTTTCTCCTTGTTCTTTCCTTTCACCTTCTCGCCTGAGAGGATTAGTAAGTCAGGCTTCCGGAAACTGAGCACCACTCTGTGAGGATGAGACTTCCAAAAGCGCCTCAATGACACGGAGGAGCTGAACACTAACGCTATGACAGCAGTTAGTCCTTTTTCTGTGTCGTTCAGGGGTCGCGGTTTTTAGAAGTTAACAAAGAGGGAATATCAGCGTAAACAAACACACTTGGAGCAAATTTTTTCTGTGACCCAAGAGACTGTTTGGAGTCTGCGGACTTCGGGGGTATGAGGGGAAATGATTATTTGTTGAATGAATTATTGTTTAGTGGTGTGGAGACTGTTTATTTGTGGCTACAGAGGAACTCTCAAGAGAGGTCAACGATATGCTTTACCAATACATTTTTTCCTTTATCTCTGATAAATCGCTTTATGCACAAAAGCATTCTTTGCTGAGGATTTTTTTTAAAAATCCATCCTATTGACAGTTCCAGCAAAAGGGTTCAAATTCAGGTTGGGCTTACTGAACAGAAATACTCTTTGAACAGACGTCTAGTTCTTGTACAAAAGAGAACTTCGAATGTCTGAGAGCAGAATTAGATGAACTTTGGACTCTTACCAATGATTTGAAAAGTTTAACTAGAAGTTAGTTAAAGAACCTAAGTTTTAAAGACAGCATTGCATAAAAAGCCACTGATGTCAGAAAATCAAAACCCCTCCAGTTGAGGGGGATCCTGGTCCCATTCCAAATCTACCTCAATCCATGCATGGCTTTCAGGTATGCCACTGTTTCAGTGTGAAAGCTACTCCAACCTGAATGAGTTGGTGTGTGAGTTTCGGTGTCAGACTCATGTTTGATCTACACCAAAATTTCGCACAAAGATCAGCTTTGCAGCTTCTTATTATAAAGTATAATATGCAGTTGCATTTTGAGATTATGTCATAATAAATAGTAAAACTGGCATGCTTGGCCAAATAACACTATATGAAAAGTCATCTGATTTGTTATAATAATGTTTAACAAGCCTATTTATATTATCTTAGATTGCATATCCAATGTCTACGGGAGGAAAGGATAAATGAGACTGAGAATATGGCAAAAATTTTATTTGTTTTTTTAAGGTACAAACTTGTGTAATTGAAATGCAGAATTATTATTATTATTATTATTAAATGCCATCCTCTCCAGGTGAATAGTCCTTTATAATGTTTGTCTCACTTAACACACTTCGCTGGGCACCTGAAAATTTCAAATTGGGGGGGTTAAAGTGGAATTCATTGTCAAAAGTCCCTTGGGCTTTGTCTGTGAAACCTGGTGGCTACATGACGTCCGTTGTCTCAGCTGTCAGAATGTCTTTCATCTTACTTGGACACAGGGAGATTGATCAGTATCGCTTCTCTGTATCTCATGGTTTACAGCACTGGTTCCCAGCCATTTACTGAACCTTAAGGCTATCCCAAATACATTTCCATCATCCTGTGAGTCATCAGATCAGGGCTGTGATAATATTGATTTGTCTTGCTATCTGTTCCTTGCTTTCTGGAAGCTCTTGGAAGGTCCTAATCCTACTTTAAAAAAGGCTCCGTGGGTGGTCTGTGAGATTCCTGCTGTCGGCCTCTGCAGCATCAGTGGATTTTATTATTTTTCTTAATTCTGAAAATGCTGTACATTTGAAAAATTCTATTGCTCGTTTTGCAGTAGTACAGTATTGCAGTATGTGTAATACAAATGCCACTGAATTGACCTGGAGCTTCAAATATGCAACTCAGTATTGGAAAGTAGTTTGGGTTTTTTTGGTCTGTAGTTAAGATCTGCATGCCCTAATTTTTTACCAACAAATAATACAGGGGGTATTAATTTTGAACTACAGTACAGTGGGTACAGAAAGTATTCAGATCCCTTTAAATTGTTCACTCTTTTTTTCATTGCAGCCATTTGCTAAAATCAACAAAGTTCATTTTATTTCTCATTAATGTACACTCAGCACCCCATCTTGACAGAAAAAAACAAAAATGTAGAAATTTTTGCAAATTTATTAAAAAAGAAAAACTGAAATATCACATGGTAATAAGTATTCAGACCCTTTGCTGTGACACTCATATTTAACTCCCATGCTGTCCATTTCTTCTGATCCTCCTTGAGCTGGTTCTATGCCTTCATTGGAGTCCAGCTGTGTTTAATTAAACTGATTGAACTTGATTAGGAAAGGCACACACCTGTCTATATAAGAGCTCACAGCTCACAGTGCATGTCAGAGCGAATGAGAGATAAATGAGATAAATGGAGAAATAAAATGAACTTTTTTGATTTTAGCAAATGGCTGCAATGAAACAAAGAGTGAAAATTTTAAAGGGGTCTGAACACTTTCCGTACCCACTGTAGATATGCAGCAGTTAGTGGGTATTTCTACATTTCTGTTAGTACCAATAGTACAAAAATGTTATGGAAATTTGTATGGAAATCTAATTTACTGAAGTGGCAGTGGCGCAGTGGGTAGGCGCTTGCCTTGCAGCCGGATGGTTACCGGCTCGAGCCCCTGTCCCTGCACTGCGTTGTCTCCTTGGGCAAGACACTTAAACCACATTGCCTAACGCTAGCGCCAGTCTCTGGCTGCATGACCGCAGATGCTCGTCTCTGGATGAGTGATCTGGAACGATCATTTCATTGTGTGCCTTGTGTGCACAATGGCAATGAGTTGAATTCAAATTCAATGTAAGAAGAATGATGGAGTCAGCTGCACTTCGAGTTGTTATGGAAAAAACTGCTCTCAATGAATGAGAGTCACTTATACTGTATGAGGCAATGAGAAATTTGCCATCTACTCTGAACTGATGACATTTAGAAGAGACTTTGATAGTAAAACCAGCCTAAGATTGCATCATCCAAACATAATAGTGTCTTTAATTGTAAGCTATTACATGCTTATCATGTAAACATCTGCCAGAGAGGAGATGGCATATGTGGCATTTAACTGAAGCATGTTAATGGATGTTATTATGAAAAGACCTCTAAATCCCATCACCATCAAACTTGAACTCAGGTTACTGTAAATGAGTTCATTATGGGTGAGTGTATGCATTCCTTTTGTCTGCAGCGCTGCCTGTTAGCTGAATTGACAATGGGTTTTCAAGACTAGGTGTCAGGCTTGATGTTTATTGGAACAATCAATGGAAATCTTCAAAGTTGCAAGAGCATAGTAATACTGTGTACTCTTTTATTCAGTGTGTGATGTATTGCATGCAAATAAACAGAAACAATGCTTGTATCCAGATAAATTTCACTATTACTTTAAATTGATTTCTGCCCTTATCAATGACCTTCAAACTAACTTGGCAACAGTGCAAACATCAGAACTTTTTTTTTTTTAAATTTTCTAAAAAAAAAAATTTAATAAAAAAGTGGAGGCATACTGTTTTAATAAATCCATAAGGTAGTTTGACACTGTCTTGCTGAAATAAGGAAGTCCTATTTTTATTTTATGGTTTTGGAAATAAGATTATACCAATGCTCCTGAGATTATCAGCTGTTCTGACCAATTCAATACCAACAAAATACTATTATAATAGTGGATTTCTCCCCATCTGTCCATTCTGTATTTGTCTTCCCTCTGTTCTCCCCTCTCCTTTCTTTAATTATTCTATACTTCCATGACCAACTGTGCATGTGTTTTGCTTTCCTTCTGTATTCTTCCTGTCATCTTGCATGACTACTGTAGTACAGTGAGAGGTTAGTATGGTTTGAAAATTAAATGCTTTGTAGAAAAAGACAAAATTACCCCCACCTCATGACTGCCCCCCCCCAAAAAAAAGGCTTAAGCTGCAGCAGTTTATACTGGCACAGAGGCAGAATCACAGCTATGACACCCCTATGTATCTCATTCAACCATAGAAAATGGAGCTAGTGAACCGAGGAGCCCCCCAACACTGGACTCTGCCTGCACCTGCAGGCCCAACTGATGGTTGCGAGGTTGGAAGGAAAAGGGGGGAAGTGAGTCTGAGATCAGAGGAGGCTTGGATTCAGTTTAAGAGCAAAGCCTGCACGAGAGACACAGTTGTGTAAAATAAGAGAAAACTACTCATCTTAAAGATAATTTATGTGCCAGATATCCATGCTGATGTGCTTGGTGAATTGTGAAGTCAGGATAAGAAGAAGGAGAGTGAATAGGGGTTACCAGAGGACCACGTGGCCCCCCTGCAGGTCATTCAGTCATTCATAAGATGAGGCCGTTTTATAGACCTCCCTCTGCCCTTGCTTTTGTTGCCGTTTTGTCCATCAGCGGAAGTGAAAATGGAAAATGGAGATTAATGGTGGTCATGAAAAATGGACGGTGTGTTTGCATGATGAAGATGGCCAGTTTCTACCTTTTTGTTTAAAAAAAAATTGAATAGCTCTGGATAGGACTGTGGACGTTTCCTTCCAAGAAACACTCCTGATAACCTTTTCTGTCTGCACGGATTTAAGATGTTTACAGATGTGCTCAGCCTCTGAAAAAAACAGCCCCTCTCCCCTAGTGGGTCAGCCATCTTTAATCCAGTAAAGAGCACAGGGATTTGGTCGCCCCTGTCCTGCCTGAAGGCCCTTTTGAAACCTCTCGGCCGTGAGAATGGGGGCTTGGGGTTGGAGGTGTGGGTTGGGATGTGTGTAGCCATGCAGGAGGGGCTGGGGACAGTCTTTGTAAATGTAGTTAATCTAATTTGAGCTTGTTCCCCCCCTTCAGGCCCTTACTCTCTCTCACCAGTGCCTACGTTTCAAACATCAAAATAGAACAGAGCATTACATGTCTAGGCTTTGTTTAGTTTAATGTCAACCTGAGGGGGGTATAACTAGTAGCATCCACTGAAAAAAGTGAGAGCAGCTCTCTGTGGTTTTGTGTGGTAAAATCAAATTAAAATGTAAAGCTGATACACATTTGGGATCCAAGGACTATTACACAATAACAGGAAACCTTCTTTTAGGAACGACCCCACCCCCACCCCCAACCAAGAGGAAAAAAAGGCTCAAAGTGCAACAGTGATTCATAATCAATTAATACCTGCATGACAACTTGAAACAGAGGTCATTGTTTTTGTGCTGCTTGTGCTTATGCAATGTAAATCAAAACACTCAGAAGCCCTTCTTTGGTGTTTCACAACTTTGATTAACACATGGTGATGCTGTTGACTATCAAACGGGTATTACCTCATTAGAGCTTGCCTTTGAATTTACCCTGAATATCATTAGAGTCTCATAATCCCTTTTTAATGGATCAGTGAGTACTACAGTAGTTCAACCAGCTGATGAACGTGACAGCCTTTCTCACCTGATGTTCTCCGTGCGTTGCATGAACTGATTGAAAACTGGTTGATTTGTTTAGGAAGCTAAGTAGTAATTGTGTTGCTGCTGAAAGACTGATCATCAAAGGTGTGTGCTTTAACAGCTTGCCACCATCTAGCCAAAAATCCAGACCTCCCTTATCTCTTTTCACTTTATCTTACTCTTGCCTTTAGCTTTGTAATTTTAGTGTATTCCCCTCTGCCCTCTTTTCTAACTTAAGGCAAAAGGTGGTGAAGGGCTGGAATGTGGCCGGGGGACGTAAGGATTTAACACAGTAAGGTGTGAGGGCTGCTGCTTGTGCTTCTATGCCTGCAGATGTAACGGTTTAGTGCCAACCGCATTCCCACCATGGAGCCAATACAGAATTTTATTGCCTTTTTAAAAAAAAAAGAAAAAAAAAAGTTTTATTTCTTTAGACCACATGCACTGTGGATGCAGGGGGAGGAATGGTGGGGAAGGGGTCAAGGACTGAGTGTGTAGTAGCCTTAATTCTGTGCGTGAGTTTGGTGAGAGACTTATTTATGTGACATTACCAGCAAAATATTATTAAAGATGCAAATGGTATTTCTCTGTCTTCTCTATTTTAGCGCTTAAGCATGTGCCTCTCTCTCTTTCTCTCTCTCCCCCTCCCTTGCTCTCTCTCTTGCTTGCTCCCCTCCCCTTCCTCCTCCTCCACTCACTCTCCCCGTCCCGCTCTGCCTCTCAGGTTACGATGACTGGGGGTTTTCTTGCTCTCATCTCGTAGAGTGTCTATGTGAATGTGGGGTGGAGGCGGTGGTGTGACTGTATGCGTGCGTGTGTGTGCGTGTGTGTGTGTCTCCCTCTGCGCTGTGCTGTGTCCTTGTCCCTGCCTCCTGGCAGCGAGGAGCTGCCCAGCAGCCGATCTGTGATTGGGCAGGGGAGTGGGGTTCTTGACACAGCGTGGTGCTGACTGCTTTGGGACGTGTTTCAACAGATGGTCGAGGTTAGAGAGTGTCATCACATTGGGGAGAGGATTAGAGAAGTGAGGTTGTCTTCCAGGAGCTGTGTGGTCCCCCCTACTCCTGAAACCAAGTCCCAGCACCAAGATACAAACCCCTCTATGAGCGAAGGCAGATCTGGTCAAGAAACGTGAGGATAAAACGGAGGAATCCTAGCCTTGCCTCTCAGTCAGCCAGCACTCTGCTCTCCTGTCTTCCAGGTACTGTACAACTTTTTCACTCTTTTTGTCTAGTTTCTACTACCCCTACTTCCTAGCACTTCTACACAGTGTGCATGCTAGACTGTTTATTTAGCAGTAAATTTCTGATTCAGCTTACAGTCAGGAGTCAGGTATAAGTCAGTAAGTTTGGATTTGTGTTGGTGGTGAGCTGCGCTGTTCCTGCAGCCAATCTGTGCTGCCTGTACAGCAGCTCAGTGTGTGCAGGATCTCATAGTTTTCCCCCTGAATGACAGGAATTCCCTCGGTCGCAAATTCCTCCGTCTCAAGGGATTAGAAAGCAGCACATTCCATTAATGTCATTTTTTCCCCTCAAACCATAAGCATTCATCAGCTCATGTTTCATTTTCTGAATGCAGAATAAAGGAAAGATACCTACAATATATTTTAAACAATTCATTCACTTAAAAGTATGGAGTGTGTTTAACTGTCGGTAGGTTGCGATTTATAGAAAAGTACAGCTAGTATTTTATTCAGTTTTGTGTTGATATCATCATGTTTTTATTATCCAGAAATCCTGTATTGAAGATAGTTTTCCTTCTATAATAGCAAAATCAGACACATTTTTCTACATTAATATAAATCAACATGGTATTTAATGTGCCCTCACTTCAGCCCAGATACATTTTTTTTTCTTCTCCTTCTTTTCTTTTCATAAATCTCATTCAGAGTGCACCTCTGGCAGATCGTGTCAGAATACGCTAAATGGATGAGCTGCTGAAGAGTTCTTTCCGGACAAACTGTCAAAGCTGAGCAGAGAGACAGACTTGGGGAATGTGCACCTCACTCTAGCTATTTAACTTTAGTCAAGTGAGGAGCGAAACTTGCCAGTGAAGTGGGAATATGATGTATAGTATTTATACCTTGCTCCAGGCACTATATGCGCGTATGAGGCATTTGCAAATGGAGATTGTGCAGCTGTGAAAGGCTGTATGGACAGGAGCCGGGTTGAGAGAAGAGAAGGGTGTATGGGTGAAAGCTGCTGTTGTGTGAATTGGTGTTTACCTTGGTAAACCAGCCGTAGCTACACTTCCTGCTTGTTACTTGAAGTATTTAACACAACCACCAATAGGTAGTGTTGACTATCACTTTAAGACCTGTAGAGTTGTTTGTGTGAACTGATTATTTAGGAAAGCAGCTGAAAGATTTCTGAGAACTGGAACGGAGAGTTGAGTCTTCTTAATTTGAGACGTGCCTGCAGTCTTGACTTTTATAAGGGGCACTGAGTGAAACTGAGTATTGATTAGCTTCTGAGTGCTCTAAAAAAAATCTAAATGTAGAGTACATTTTGTCTTCTTCTGCTGTGTGTGGTTAATTCCATTTTCAGGACCAAGTGAAGTGACTCAACTCTTTAATGTGTACTGGATCACTGTGCTCACCTACAGCGCCACAAATACCACAGAATTTATCCTTCTGACCTAGATGGCAAAATCATCCTGTGGTGCCATACAAATCTGGTTCTTTTTGTAGAATGACTGGCTTGCATTTCAATACCTTGGCAGTGTCTGTGTGTATTACTGAACAGCGAGGCTGGAGAATGGCAGAGAACTTCAATGTAAAACTTTCACTATCCACAAATCCAACCTCCACCCGGCAATGCTTAGATTCGATTTTCTGATTAACCTGCTCAGAGCACTGCTTTAAAGCACAGTGCCTCCTGTCCGCTCAGAACAGTTTAAACAGTTTCTAGCTTCGCTGTACTACAAGCAAGAGCATGGGCAGCTGCTGCAAATAATTACATTCTGGGGTAGGCGCTTGCCCAAGACAAACGTTGTTCCAGTAGCCGCTTTGCCATCATTCGGATCTGCTTGGGGATGTGTGTGTGCGTGTGTCTGTCTCTTTATGGGTGTGAAAGTATTCAGTGAAGTAATTTGTTCTTCTGATAAGCATGCTGAAGTGACTGAGTGTAAGCGAATGCTACCAAAAGCATGCGTGTGTTTAAATACCGGAGGCAAATCAGAGATTTCCCAGACACGCATGCCATCTCATCATCTCATGAAGACGGTCTAAAACATGCATGGCTGACTATTACAGGAAGGGGGAATGGCTCAAGTGTGCATATACATGTGTCTGTTTAAAAGGGATACAAACACAGTTTTAAACTTTCACAGTTCATTTTAAGTCACATTGGAGAAAAGAGGCACATGTAATGTAACAGTTGCATATGAAACCTCTGATTCATTTGTGTGTGTGTGTGTGTGTGTGTGTGTGTGTGTGTGTGTGTGTGTGTGTGTGTGTGTGTGTGTGTTAAAGGGAGAGATGCTTCCAGGCGAGTCTTCAGTGTTTTACTTTTTTAGCTTTTTCATTTTTAGTTGAGCTTTGACATAACTGCCTTCTCTTCTTGTCTCCAACTCTGTTATCATGCTGCATCACTTTATGAACTCGACACTATGCGACAGAAGTCACATTTCTGAATTCTGTCATTATAGCTTCTCCGGATTTCTGTGAAATGGTCTCAAATTAGTGACATTGGGTCTAGAATTGGATGATTATTTGTAATCAAATTCCAGTTTAATTAGATTGAGACATTTTTGCTTTTGAAGTCCAGTGGAATGCCACTAGTCTAGTTCTTCACATTTCTTCTCTCTGGAAAGTACAGAGAGCAGTGCTGTATAACTAAAGCTTGTGTGTGTCTTGTGTGTGAGCATGTTAAGAAAAGATTTCCTAAACCACCCCTCCCTCCCTCTCTCCTCCAGCACTTGTTTATCTCTTCAACCTAATGATAGTGTTCCTCATACTAGCCTGATTGCATAGTAGCGCTTGAATAGATTGCACAGTCCTATCACTGCAAATGACCAGTATTTGAACAGTGAGCACTTGGCATGCTCTTATTTATGTGGGATCTAGAAAGGCTATCTTTAGATGAGTCAGCCACTTTCTCAGTTCCTCTGTTGACCTTACTGATTAAACATCTTTATGGAGTTTCAATTTGCACATAAAATGCATGTTAAATGCAGTGTCTTTGATTAAAGAACATATTTCCAGAGAAAATAGACATACATATTTGTATATACAAAGTCTTTTTGGAGTATTTGGGAGCTCACGATTGCGCACCACATGCTTGTTCAGCTTGTTATATGGGTGAGAAGGGTCAGGACATGCAAACATTACATCCATGTCATTATTAGAGGGAATTCCTTATCCTCCAACCCTTTGATGTGGTACTTAGGACACCGTAAAAGGAGCAGCAATCCAGACACTCAGTACTTCAGCGTTTTGTGTGGCTCTGTTTTCCTTTGTCTTGAGCTTCTGCCTTGATGACTAGTTGAAAAGAAAAGATGTGTTTTATGAAGAAAATGTTCAGTAGGTGGTTCAGCTGCACAAAAGCCAGGAATGACCCCAGACTAGGTCCATGCAATTGTGGCCTGAGAATTTACACAACAGGGGTAAATGTGGGTTTGCTAATGGTGGCTAAAAGTGCACTTTAACAAATAAATCCTCGGCAAGAGAGTGAGAGAGAGGATTTTAATGCTTTTTCTGTAATGTTCAGAGCAGCAGTTGTTCAAATGTCACTGCACATAAATGCAGCATGGACTTTAGAGAAAGAGAAAGCCAAGTCGAGAGAGACACAGAAGGGGAAGTGGAAGAGGGAGAAGATAAAGGAGAGGCCAAGATCAGAGAAAGGGAGGTGTGAACATGTGATAAAGAGGGGACAAAAGAGAGAGTTTTAAGTGGAAAGAAAGATCCAGGGAGGCTGGATAATGTGCACACACTTAAAACACATGGGTACAAACATAATCTTCTTGCAAGACCGGCATGTACAAAAGACAAACATAGAAAAGCTATTTACACACACAGATACACTATGCACGAGCTTACTCCCTCTGTCCTCCACCGCCCAGAGGGCTGGACAGTCCCTGCTTTGTCATTTCTCTTGTCCAATAATCCTCCTCCCCAGGGAGAAGCAATCTGTTTTAGATTTGAAAGAGAAAGGATCCTGCCTGTATCACATACAATTAAGCAGCCATCAGAATGCGTCGCTGAAAGTTTGGAGGGAGAAGTGCTGCCACTGGGGGGTTGTTCCTTTCATCCACCGCTTTTCCAGAATGGAGATAATGGGGTGGGAGGGTTGGAGGGATGTTGGGGGAGAGGGGGGTGTGTGGGAGGGTAGAGGGAATGAATATGTTTCCTCACCCGTCCATTGCGCTCTACAGCTCGACTAATAGAAGCCAGCATGCGTTTGTTTCAGCTCTTCTGCTCCCTTTCTTTCCTTCTCCCCTGGAGCGAGCAAACACATTCAGCTTCTGCCAGCACTCCCCTCCTCTGCCTGTGTGTGTGTCTATGTGTATGTACATGCACAAGTGCTTATATGTGAGGACTTGGCCATGTTCTGCTGGTCGCCCCTAGTCCTGTTTGACCTTATTTGATCAACACAACTTGGCCATGTGGATGGAGAATGGCTGCATCTTTAAAGGGTTTGAACAGCAACTTTCTTTATAATGACAAGGTCTAGCATTGCATGACTCACATTATCTTTGCTTTTCTTAAATTGCCTGTGGGCAACTTCAGCTGATTTTTGCCTGCTGTCTCTTGAACATGTTTGGATGTTGTAGTGACTACATTCTTTTAGGTTTGGCTCAAAAGTAAAGGAATGGAAGCATTTGGATGGGTAAGCTTCCTGTTTAATGCTTTGTGAGCTAATAAATGTTTTAATGAAAATCATATTATATATTTTACAAAGGACTTAAATCTGGAAATTTTGCCAGGCGGGATAAAGTTAATTAAATTCTAAGTGACATTGCTGCGTGCATTGGAAAGCCACACACTAAGCCAGAGGCAATGGAAAGGAGATCTCCCCTGTGTACAAATTACAGGTTGCGTGTCTGTCTGCATTCAAGTCTGTGTGATTCACTCTCTGTTTGAGTGAATGACACGCATTCACAGAGTACATGATATCCAAATACCCAGCATACACGTATATATCCAAAGGCATGGTTGGGGGCGGAGTGCTGAACTGGCACAGGTGCAATGATACCAGTACGTTTTTATGAGCAGTATCACGTTGGTGTGTCAGAGTCATCGAGAAGATTGTTTATGGCATTCAGGGTCACACAGGCTGGTTCCCATAGTCTATGTTTGTCTATGGTTCCCAAAAAAATATGCCTACACATGCTCCACATTTTAGGAGTGTTTAGTTTTGCGTGCCAGCAGCCGCACTACATTTAATAGGAGTTTCCTTTCTCAACTGCTACCACCTTTTTCATTTTTTTTTTCATAGAAGTACTGTTTAGAAGCTAGAAGGAATAAACTATGATAAATCAGTATATCCTAAATAATTATTTCTTTAAATTGTTGTTTTTGTCAGCAACTAGTGGACACTGTTTAGAGCAGCTCATTTACAAAGTTGTGTTCAAATTCAGCAGCTAGGAAAGCTTTTTCTTTTTCAATCTTCACGGTGTACAAGGGGAAAAAAATAAAGTCACATTTTTCACATAAGGGAACAAAAACCATCCATCAGGCTTGGTGCATTGGCGCTCTCTCTCTCTCTCTCTGTGTGTGTGTGTGTGTGTGTGTGTGTGTGTGTGTGTGTGTGTGTGTCTCCCTCTGCCACCATGTTGCTGATTTCATGGAAAAGAAGTCAGTCTCTTTATTCTTGACAATTACCTCAGTGGAAACCCATTGAAGCAATTTGCCGTAGCTCTCTTTTGTGGTAAAAGAAATAATTTATCCGGGGTATATTTGACACGTCAAAGAGACAAGAAAGCCACCCGTGAGTGAGCAATACATTCTGCTCCCACTCACTCTGGCTTTCCCTGCAGCTCCTGCACCCTGATAAAGTGTTTCTGATGGGAGCGTGGATTTTGACAAGAAAGTGGCTGAAGGAATATAAATGTGTTTTATTTCATTCATCTGAGGTCGTCTGTTGCTAATGGTTTCCATTCATGGCTTAGAATAGTTTAAAAAGAAAATGCTTGCTTTAGGCTCGTATAACTGTGGTTGCTGATCCTCTGATTGTGATTCCATGTTTTTGCATCACACTATAAATCAGTGGAGTGGTTTCCTTTCCGTTCACTCTCTCCCTCTTCGGCTTTCCCCCTTCGTTTACCTTTTCCCCTCACCCACTTGAACAGTAAAGGTGCTTTTCCATTTGTATAATTGAACCACACTTGCAAAGCAAGGCTCCTGTCTCTCTGTGTTTTCTATCTTTTCATTTAATCACAGGCTGACTCAATGATGTTGAGATCAGGGTTGTATGAGGGCCATACCATCTGTGGGACTGTGGACTACTTGTTGTTCATGTCACTTAAGATAGTTTCTTGAGACTCTGGCTGCATGTTTGGGGTCACTGCCATGTGGCAGAAAGAATTTGGGAGCAAACAGATGCTTTTCTCAATGGTGGATTTATGTTTATGTCCGTTTGAGAAGGTATTTGGCTCTTTAAATTTCTAGATTTCCATCAGGTTGCTGAAAATGGTAGCTAATGATAATGATTCCAAACACTAACCCAGTTCGCTATGGTTACCAGCATAGAGTTTTTGCTTTAGACTCAAAGAACTAAACAAAGTTTGTCTATAATTGAGGATATCAATGTTTAAATACAGACCACCTTCAGACTGGGAACACACATGCACACAGCCATACACAAATACAAATGGTTTTCTCAGTTTCTGACCTTTTGTGTTTTTTAATGTACTCAAAACCCACTCATGTTTCCAATAGGCTGCTTGTGGGCTCACAAGTCATTCCCACTTTGAAGTATTTTCAACCAATATTCATTTAATTATACATTAAGATGCATCCATAATGTTGATGGGGTGGCATGGGAGCCCTGGTACTACAAAGGGTCTCTTGCCAGGTCCGTGAGAAACATGTGGGGTTTAACTAACAACCGTGAATACACTAACTCCAGGTTCACGTTTCACTGAATTGAGGCCATTTTCTTCTTCATTAAAGTGGCCTGCATTGTACCCCAAACACACCACATACCAGTGAATGGGAAGCTTAAACATCTGAAGTTTTATAGTTTTAATATTGAACAAAACAAAGCTTCTGATTGTGCCTGTCACGGTAAAAGGTTTTGTAGACATAAACGTGCTGGAACAGTGATCTCTCTTCACTACTTTGCACTTGGGTTTTCTCATTGGAATTTTTGCATAAATCTTACACCAACTTGGGCATTTTGGTCAAACAAATCAGTGGAGTTAAGAGTATGAAAACACCAAGGTTTGAGTCTTTTCCCAGTGCCTACCCGCAGCCAAGTAAATGTACTGGGACAGAACTCCCCTTCAGTCAGCTCAGTGTGGCTAACGGGTGGGTCTTGATGGGTACAAGTGCTCCCCTTGGCCTGCCGGGCACAGCGGGACCTGACACAGGCCCTCCTCAGTATAAAAGTCCCTCGTCAGTCTTCATGGCAGCAGACCAGCTAAATTCCCTCAGATTACAGAAATATCTGGACAAACCTCCATATTAATCTAAGTCCGTGCCATATTCATTTTTTTCCTCTCTGTAAGAAGGAGCAATCATATCTATTTCAAAAACATTCTCTTCTATCTAAGTCTGCATTGTTACATAGATCCACTCACAGCTTATCGTGTTCTATATCCCTACTCTGTTTATTTCCGGCTTTCCACACTTTTCTCATGGAAGAGTAATGACTATTATGGTAATTTTTTTTTATTTTTTTTTTACTTCTAATGCAACCCACGCAGTCTATAGTCACAGAGCAGCCTACAGAATTCAAACTATGCTATTGGACTATAATTCCCCTCTTTTTGCCATTGTTCCTCTGTGACTTGGCTGCCATAGAGATGGACTAGGCAAATAGCGAGGGAGCAGGAGAGAGAATGAACAGGAATAAGGGGGGATTTGAGGTGCTTTGAAATGGCCATTGTCCTTAATAGCAAGGCCTTTTATGAATGACTGATTTACTTTAGAGGAGCATGGCATCTGGTTTGTGTTTGACTTGCATCTTGTTTTGGGAATGTGAACCCCCTCACCTCCACACTCTCTCTATGTTAACTTGGGCAAGATCCTGCTCTGTGAGCAGATGTACACTAGTGGACAAACATGTAGCTGTAGGAGATACACGGACTCTCGAATGTCATTCTGTGTTTTTACATAAGAAGTCTTTTATGTGTGCTCTCAGGTAATCTGCTGCTTTTCAGTCACAGCTGATAAATGTATGCTGCCATTCCTGAATGAGCACGACCTAAGCCAGATGCAGCCTGTTTGCCATTGATGAAATGAAAATGCAGGCCAATCACAACCAGACTTTTTACAAGACTTTTGTTGCCTTCATACCTCTGTTTTTTTTTTCTCTCGCTCTTCAGACTTTTACCTCTTAACCCCTGTGTGTGGGTTGCCTCAGGTTGCTGAGGTTAGGTTAAATAAGCCACCATCAAAGCCATAACACCACTCAGGTCGGAGGAGGGTCAGGGCGCAGCGGAGTGTGTGGTTTGAGGCCCTAACAAGAGGGCACAACTGCCAACCAGCCAAATACTGCTGCCCTGCATGGCTACACAAGCAGCAACTCTATTATGTTCAGCTTTACTCAGCGCACAAAGCGCAGCTGTCTGTGCAGCCATACCAAATTACTGAGCAATACTGCATGTGCTGTAGGAAAGTAAGTGAAATAGCTGTCTTCTGCAAGCAGGGGGGGGGCTCTACCCTCATGAAAGCAAAGATTAGTAGGGTGTTGAGGTGTGCTAAAAGTGTTGATTGCCATTAATCTGAAAATTGCACATCTTTTATGTATCTGGCAGCTGTGTGTCTGAGAACTCCATAGTGGCCTTTTTGTTTCAGTCCTTTTGAACCCCTAGGCATGTTATGTTCCTCCCATCCATCCACAATATTCCTCCCCCAGCTTAACCATGATGAGTACAGTAAGGGCTCATTTAAAGGGTCATTAGAGTTAATCCTTCAAAACAATGAGGAAGGGGAAACAATGTGCTCCCTAGTCCTCTGACTCTGTCCAATAATAAAGAGCTCTTGTTCGCCCCACAGATGTTTAGAAGTAGTCCATTCTACTGATATCACGCTACATGACATAAATAAATGACTCATTCAAAATGAAAGGTTTATGAAAATGACATGAAATGATCTAAGGGGATCATGAAATTGGAAACATGAATTTGAACTCTGGGGGCAAGAAAGAAGCAGTGACAATACCAGAACATGGATTCAGAAGCCTGGTAATAACTTTCAGATTTCAAAATAGTCACTCATATTGTTCTGTGTATTTAAAGTGTGTGATGTGCCTGATTTACGCTGATCCACAAATTTGCCTGAAGCCGTGAGCTCTGCGTAACATTTGAACCTTTTATACAAAACAAAATACACGTGTGTGTGTGTGTGTGTGTGTTTGTACACACAAAACTAATGGAGTTCATTCTGACATCCAGTGGTAATTAAAGAGGTGTTTAAACTATCCTGACTGGACAGTGTACAGACTCCGACTTTCAAGTCTGGAGCAGATGTTTTCATTATACATATTAAATAGAGCACATGAAACTATACAGCATACCGTACAGCTTTAGAGCACTCATAGGATGTTTTCTGTATTTAAAACAAACCAAATTAAATCTTCATGCAGAGTGGACTTGTCTGAGGCAGAAATTGCTGCAGGGGCGCTTTATTCTGATAAGAGCACACTCATGTAGAGTCTGCATGGAAGAAATATCTGCTGAATATCCTTAGGCGAATTGCATTTTTAATTTTCTCTCTCCAAGTGAATTGGAAACTTGCTTCATGCATTAAAGGTCACAATATAGCCAGCCATCCTTGCCTTATAAACAGCAGCTGCTTATCTCCACATACTGACATGTCCTGTCACTCAGTTGGTCATTTCCTCCAGAGGCTTTACGCTCCATATGTCACATTAACATGAGGAAGTCAGGGTACTGAGGGTGTGATGCCAATATATACTTGGTTTTCTTTGATGACGGGTCACTTTGAGAAGGATGTTCAAATGATCCAAGACACAGACCTGCTTGAAATCCCTTTGGTCCTAAGTGAACCTCAGATGACTTAGTGAGCAAAGTGGATCAGGTGAAATGGAGTTAGTATGAGTGGTAGTCCAGAAAAAGAAGAGGGAGCTTCATAATAACAGCCCTCATTCTAGTTTTGTGTGGCACTTCATTAGCCCCGCAGTCTCGATCGTGTCAGACAGTATAGCTATTGATTCCACTGTAGATCAGCACCACAAGGTTTGTATCAGACACCACAATGAACCTTCTTGTCTGTTTTCTGTAAGACACAAGAAGAGGCTATTGCTTAGAATCGTTGGCATGTAAAATTGAATTTGTGCTGGGTGCTAACATTACACTAGCTGTCCGACTGGCTTACAGCTGATGTCAGGTCATCCACAGCTTGATAAAAACAGATACTTGAGCTTTGTCTAGATATGGGTTATGTGTCTTGCATCTGGGAAGCTTTCCCGTTTGTGTAGGAGGACTTGGATCCACACAGCAGGAGAATGTGTTTTTGTGGGAGAAAGGCTTGTCTATGAGTTTCTGCGTGTCACCATATGTTTGCAGAATAGTTTGTGTTGTGTGTGTAACTCACTGCAAGGTTCTGTGCACTCTGCCACCCCTCACCAGAGGGGTGTTTGTCCAAAAGGCGCCAATGTTTGCACAGGGCTGTCACGATGACTGGGCTGGCTGGCTAGCCCAGACACAGCTCATCTGAAACACAGTACACCAAAGTACTCTTAAAGCTCTGTCTGAAGCTCTGCTTATCATATCTAACATCTAACTGGAGGAGCAGCTGAAATAAACAGTGTAGTAGAGCAAGGTCAATATTGGGAGGTGTCGGGTGTTGGTGATGATTTGCATCTATTTGATACATGACTAGAGTTGGTATTTTAATTTCCTGCTGCAAATTCTCAAACAGAATGTTTACCATCCTTTACCACAACTATCTGCACCATCAGAGCAACACAGGTTAGTACATCCTCAGTCATGCAATAGATCAAAACCCTTCATTATGGATACAAATCATTTATTAGGGTTGTTACTCTATGCTGATTTGGACAGGGTTTTGGTGGAAATGAGGGTATGGGCAGAGGCACCCAGTGGGGTTTGGCCAGGCTCAGGTGTCATAGACCTGCCATTTGTTTTCAGGCCATTAACTCAAAATAGGGAGCAGTGTGGTGCCACTCAGTGGGACTGCTGTCCGTAAGGCACTTTTTCACAGGCGGTGATGAAGCACTCATTATTACAGCGTCACAGTTCATCTCATAGCCACAAGCCATTCTTTCACATATATTATTGTTACTAAAATAGTCTTGCCTTCTATTCGAAGGCATCTTTGAATTTCATTTACAATTTTCCTTATTTTGTAGTGATCTAGTGGAATATTGGATTCATGTTTTGTATTTCCTAGTGCCTTTCCATTGGAAATGGCATGAAGACTGAGCTCAGGTTTGCAGTAGTGTGCATTTTACACTGATCAGTGGAATTTAGTCAAAAGCATTTAATTATGATGACTGCTTGAGTGAGAAAGAGGCTGCTAAGTGTGATGACTCAGTGGTCATCTGTGATTCCCGACAGTGGCGTTAAGGTTAATGTAGCATAACCCTCTCCCCCGCCTCCAGTGCCTCGAACTCTCCCCCCACTGGCCCTGTGTCATGCTTGACTCACCAGGGGGTGACTTTTGAGTGACAGGTAGAAGGGGGGCCACGATTGGCTCATGCAGATGAGTGGTTCTGGGTGTGCAGCCAATGGCCTAATCTCATCACAGTAGCTAAACAGCAGCTCTCCAGTAGAGATGGAGACTTTACATGTGTGAGTGTGCGTTGTCTGACACAGAAGTCAAGTGGAAAAACAGGATAAAGTATAAAGATATAAAGAGAAAACGCCAAAAACAGGAGACTCATGGGATTCTCTGAGGTGAGATCTGTGCTTCTGGATTTTCACTGTCTGTGTGTTGTTGTTTAATGGGCTTCTGTGGTATAGTTGTGTATTTTGTTTTCATTCAGATCAGGAGAGTTGATGTTGAGGGATTTTATATTCAATATTAATGGGGTTTCCATCTGCACAAAGCATATATTTGAACTGCTGAATAAGTTTTCCTTGCTGTACTGTCAAGGGCTAAAGCTCGGAACAATCTGTTTTGGCTTCCCTGTTTATGGATAAACTGTTCCATTTGAGTGTGATTTGTGACCGTGTGCACACAAGATACCTGAAGTAAATGAGCTTAAATGTTCCAACAGGGAATCTGTCTGTCTGCAGGTGTAATGCACTTTTCTCTTCTACTGCTGTAACATTGGCCCCTTAATTTCATGCCTCACCATGCTTGTTGCTGTAATGTCTGCATATGCTTCTCCTCTTGTCTCCCCACAGTCCACCACGGCTGCGAGTACTGCACAAGTGTGAGTGAGTGGCCTGGCTGGTTCTCTTCTCCCTCCCATCTCTCCATTAATCCCCCCGATTTACCCATCCACTGGCCTGTTGTTTCAGTCACCATGCTGATTCACTGGCTGTCCTGGTTGGCCCTCCTGTCGCTGGACTGGGCTCCAGGCAGCTGGGCCTTCACCACCACCAGGGCTCAGGGCCTCAGGGGTCGCATCCAGAGAGACCGCAGAAACATCCGGCCCAACATCATCCTCATCATGACTGACGACCAGGATGTTGAGTTGGGTAAGGCTGCCTGGCAAAGCTCCTGGTCTTCCTGGAACTCAAGGGCCCATATTTAATTTTCATTTGGATCTTATTTTTTTTCTTCTATTTAAAAAAAAAAGGCTTGTAAACAGTTTTTTTCTTTTTAATTTCATGTTTTTCCCCAGCCTTTCCTCCTCTCTGTTCTAATGTGTTTCTTTGTCTTTGTGGTGATTTGCATTAGGACTTCTGTAGTCTTCCTCCACACATTAAATATTAAATAGAGGCCATAAGCCACACCGGAATGGCCATCTGGTCTCTCGTGCTGAATTGTAATTATTTGCCTTTCAGAGAACTGAATCAGATATTAAGCAAATAGGTGCAAACAATGGTGTTTGCTTGTTTTTAATGGCACAAACAGGTCTTCAGAAGATTTTACTGTAGCTGTACAGCACTGATCACATTACTTTGCCCTCCAGGTTCTCTACAGGTAATGAATAAAACCCGTAAGATCATGGAAGATGGTGGCACTACTTTCACCAATGCCTTTGTCACCACACCCATGTGCTGCCCGTCACGTTCTTCCATGTTGACGGGCAAGTACGTTCATAACCACAACACCTACACCAACAATGAGAATTGTTCCTCCCCATCCTGGCAAGCTCAGCATGAGCCACGCTCCTTTGCAGTCTACCTCAACGACACTGGCTATAGAACAGGTCTGTGAATACACACTCACACAAATATAATTAAGGCCTCCTTATTTCATACCTGTGGTGTTTTATTATTTTTACAGAAAGTGGCAGTTTTGAGAGTGATGATGGTTTACCTGTATTAGGTTCTCGGTTTTGATTAACAGACTGTCAATCACTACTAGCTCTCGTCTCCTCCTGGCAACTCCATTCATATGTTAGTCAATGCAAATTTATACAGTAAACTAGACTCCACAAACCTGCCTGCCTGCCTGTCTGTCTGCTGTGAGAAATGCAAACACGTTGAGCGTGCCAGGCCGATGTCGTGTCTCATCAGACAGTGTCTGTGTGAGTGATGGGCAGGCGTTGAACTGGGCAGCTCAGTGGGGTCCTGTGGGCTGCAGCTCGACCTGTGGTTTTGGAGTTGATGCGTTAGTCTGCAATTAGCCTTCTCTGGGACAGCCTGGCTTCCTGCCCAGCCTATCTGAGAATACTGTGAGCGAAGCCAGGGAAAAGGAGACAAACAAAAATGCTGAGCATCACATAAGTGCAGATAAAGTCACACAGACACACACACACTTAAGGTTTTTACAAGCATTGCCTTAAGGAAGCAACATTTAAAGAAACTACATATTAAAAGAGTCTCATCTTTCCCTTCTTTCTCTCATCTTTTCTTCTGCAGCCTTTTTCGGCAAGTACCTCAATGAGTACAATGGCAGCTACATCCCACCTGGGTGGCGTGAATGGGTTGGATTGATCAAAAATTCCCGCTTCTATAATTACACTGTCTGTCGGAATGGTTACAAGGAGAAACACGGTGCTGATTATGCCAAGGTATGTGTTCTCATAATTCTTAAGAAGAGGGTCCATTAACTCAGTCCCTAATTTGTTTTGCCGTTATGACTTAATATTAAGACTTCACATGACAAATTGCAGGTTCCACTCACTTATAAATACAGGCAGTGAAGCAGCTTATGGCTGTGTGGTGATTCAGGATGGCAGGAATTCTCACTTGAGGATTAAAGGGAATGAGCTGAGTTGAGGTGGCGCCTCCTCTTTCTGCAGTATCCCTTTATTATGAGGCACTTTTCCTCGATATTTAGACACTATAAAAGCGATGCATCTTTATGAGAAGCCAACTTGCTTGTGACAAATGTCATCTTGCACTTGTTTTTGTCTCTCACTCTGTCTGCCTTATTCCTCCTCTTTGTGTCTTACTGGGAAGTTTTGCAGAATGAGTTTGTGCTGTAATACCACAATATAAGAGGAGAATTTCTGTTTGCTACTGCTACACTGTGGTTACACTGTCTTTTTGTAGCTCTGGATGGCATCGGTCATCAATCTTCCACAAATGTTTTTGTAAGAGCTGTCAGTTTGTTTTCGCAAGTCCATGCCAATATCTCCCTTGGTTGCGCAGTCCTGGATACACAAGAAATCCATGTGGCGCGCTGGCCTATAAGATAGGTAAACAAATGTTTGGATTGCTACTTCTCTGCCAACTTGGACCAAGGTGTAAAATTACCCACAGGCTGAGGCCAGGGTGTTTACATGACATGGACTTGGTCAGCAGATTGTGGTTTAAAACCAAATGGACACAATATTTTCTCTTTGCTGCCAAACCCATCAACCTGCTGGCACCAGGACAACCACAATTCTTAAGATTTGGACAGGGTGAGAAGGCGACGGTATCTGTATCTGTGCAGAGTGCAGCTGGCACATCAAGTCGCTGATTAGATACAGACCCTGCCTTGTGATTTCATCCACTTAGGTCCTGTTAGATATATATATATATGTATATATATATATATATATATATATTTTTTTTTTTTTTTTTTTCATCTGTAGGAAGATGGGTTCATTGAGGTTTAGGATTTTGTCAAAGTCTCTTTAGTGAGATTTAGTTTCAGAATATGATCCAAATAATGCTTTTATTCAAATCCCATGGCAATAGAACAACAACTGTAATAGCTGTGATATTATAAAGTATCTTCAATGCTAATTTAACAGATGTGCAATTGAGCAACTTTGGGGGAAAAAATCAATTCAATCCAATAAAACACTGTTGCATTGATTGTCATGTAGGTCATTTTAAAACTTAAAATATGGGGATTACAAATTAAATAGATTAATGTTGTTGGGAAATGAAACCATGTGCTAATGGGGTCCCGTTGGGTGACTGCCACTTACTATTACCAATCAGCTCCAAAAGGGAAAAGTGATACTCTTCACCTCCCTGACTATTTTATAGCTGTTGGCCAGGCATTCCCCATGACACTGTCACTTCCTTATGACCTGCCAGAGCTCTCAGCAGCAGTGGCTCAGATTTGGGAGCTGGCAGCGTAAAGTGCACGGCAGTGCTTTGCCATGTGCACATAATCATCGGCCTCCACGGGCACGTACAGCCGCCAGGCCATTAAGGCTGGTCTAGCTGTAAAATCTATTAATAGAGACAAGATGAATCAGCCAAACCCACTTCTGACATTTCAGGGAAATCACCGGTTACCCTTTGATTCAGCCTGGCACTCCCTTTCATTTGTTGTTAGCTAGGCAACAACAACAGGTACAATGGTTAGGCTTCTCTTGGAAACTTGGCAAATGCCACTGGTAATTTTTATTCAAGGTGGGACTTACTGTACAATGGTGTGATAATTTCACATTTCCTATGTGTAAGCCCTTAGCATTAAGTTACAGTTACATTCACTGAGTTGTTCTCTCTTTGCCTGTGCCGTTTAATTTCGAGATATTGCTTATATTGTCTGTCTGATTTTTGTATTTCTTTGTATGAGACAGACAGAAGGAAGCAGGGAAATATAACAGAAAATGGAGAAAATAAACTGAATCCAGCAGAAAGCAAATTTATCACAACCGGTCACATTCAGTAGTGCAGAGATTCACTGATGAGGCAACAGCTCACGTACTGTATACACTACGCGCACTTATTTGTGCGCACGCACACACACACACACACACACACACACACAGAGGCAAGCTGCCAGCTGTTGACTCGACAGATTGGTACTGTAGTGTACTCAGTGGCCCCACTTCATACCCCCACTGGCCCCTCTCAATTTATTTGAAAATGACTAGACGAAGGCAAGCAACATGTCACAGTGATTGGACTGCAAATGAGTTATCAAAGCTTGTGTTGTGTGTGTGTTTGTGTGTTATTTTTCTTTCCTCAGTTCCACCTTTATTTCTAGCTTTCTCTTTTCATCTTTTTGCCCTTATTAATGGGCCTTATTTTTGCTCTTCTTTTAAAGGACTATTTCACTGACCTAATCACCAACAACAGCATCAGCTTTTTCCGCATGTCCAAGAAGATGTACCCTCACCGTCCCGTGATGATGGTCATCAGTCACGCTGCTCCTCACGGCCCAGAAGACTCGGCGCCACAGTATGCCGACTTCTTCCCGAATGCTTCGCAGCACATGTAAGTAATACTCAGACTCAGATTATCATACATGCTCAAACATATACACTAATCAGGGTTTTGACATAGGAATTTTAACCTTGTAGATGAATGAAAAATGAATGTTTAGGGCCCATATTTTGATTTCAGACCCTTTCTCATTAACATCCAATTAGCGTTTTAAAAGTTGGTTTGCCTAAAATTATTACAGTACGTATGCCCCTCAATCCCCAAGAGATGGCAGGTTGCTTAGAAGCTGCTGGGGGCGACGACTTGGCAAGCGTGAAATCAAAATGATTTATCATCCAAGAATAGCTGGGGCACATACCATAGAGAAGATCAGGAATGGCTTTTTTAACATAGCACTGTGCTCATGCCAAACCCATGCTGGCCTCCCTCAGCTCTCACCGAGTTAAGGCCATACTGCACTTTGGATCTTTCCACTGGCACTGTGCCCTACCCCTGCGCTATACAACTGAATGCATGGAGGCATGGTGTTTTAGAGAATTAGATTTGCACTTGAAGGCTCGATCTTCCCCTTTTTTTTATGTTTCCCAGAGGTTTCGGTGTTCCTGCCTCTCACTTTCTGTCACACTTAACATTCTCATCTATTTATACAACCTCTCTGTCTCTTTATCTGTATATCTCTGTTTCTGTCACACTGTTTACCTCTCCCCCTTGTTTCCCAGTGTCATCTCCCTCTCTCTTTCCAGCTTTGTCTCTGCCTGTGCAATTCGCAAAGGACTTCCTGACCCTGTCCATATCAATCAGCAGTTTCTCCCTGCAGCTCCTAGGACCAGAGGAATGCATTGTGCGCTCTGGAACACCCTTTGTGACATTATTAATTTATTTTTAGCTTGAGCCTCCGGGCAAAGGGGGTGGAGCTACGGACCACGAGTGACTGAAGGGGTTGCCCCAGTTATTGTGTGTGTTTGTGTGGAATAAATGTTGAGATTACTATGGAGTGCCCAGGTGGTTGGCATGGGGTGGGTGTTTGTTTACTATAAATGTTCACAACAGATATGGAAACACTTTTTTTCAGATGTTAAAAATGTCTTTTTATAGATGGGAATATTCTTGACACTGTTCCATTTTAAATTGGATTATGGAAAGATATGACTTTGTAGTAGATGCCATCTACAGCTAGTATGGTATGCACAGAGATGGAAAGAGACCGCGTGGCAGTTAAGGAGGAGCTGCTTCATAAATCAAAACAAACGTCTGTACCTTTGACAGCACCAATAGCTGGGGATGGTTTGATGTTAATGCCATTAACATTCTTCAGGTGCTTTTACTCTCTCAGATGTAAGCTGTGCTCCCAACCTATTTTAAACACTGTCGATTTGGTGCGGTTTCTCAATGGCACGTTTTTCCATAGCAGGGAGTGATGAATGTTATTCTGGTCATAGATTAACAACTTGCTGTATGGAAACTCTCTAATCTTCAAGCGTGCTGTGTCTCTGTAAAGTTTAGGAGGTATTCTAGGGTGTATGGCATGCTGCTGTAATCCAAAGATAATACACAAAAAGTATAGACCTACACCATATGCGACAGTTGGCAGGTGTAACCTCTGCTATGTACTGGCTTTGTTCCACTGATATCTGCATTCCTAGTTCCCCGGTGCTCAGGGCCCCATACCTTGGTGGCCCATTGCCCAGAGACACGTTTCTTTGTGGGTCTTATTAGACCGCCTGCTAAGTGGGTGAAGAGTTCACCCTTCTCACAAAGCAGGCCTGAGGAGACGAGGACAGAAGGCAGCTCAGTCGGTGAGGGCAAAGTAGCTCTCAAAGCAAGTCTTCTTTAAAGGTACAGCCAGTAATTTTTTCAGGATATTTACTAGGGGAAAAAAGGATATTGTACTCATTAATATACATAGATTAGTGTTTAATTATGTCTTCCAATAAACTGATGCATTCTCATAAACTTATTATTAATCCATTAAAGATATTTAGGAGTGGGTGCTGAATTGTGGAAGCCTCCATGTGCCCCACCATATTTGAATGCAGTGGCTGGGAGGGACCTCTCTCTTCCAACTAATTGCATATTACTTATGTGGCTAGAGACCGGCCACATAAGCGAAGGAGAAGAAAAGTTGTTGTGTTCACCTGCTGAGGAGGGACATTTAAATTTGTGCCTGTACCTTTAGACTAAAGATATGAAGGATCATACCTATGTTTTATCTTCTGAGAAGGGGTCCTCTTTAGCAAAGAAATTAAAACGCGAGGGAAAGAGACAACGGCACCAGCATCTTAATGAATAAAATGTCTTCTTCCTCCTCACCTCAAGCCTTATCTCCTGAACTGAAATTTAACACAAAAACAGGCATAACCATCCTTATTTATTCCTGATATTGTTGCTGTTACTTATTGTCAGCAGATTAAAAATGCAACCCTCCCGTCTCCAGACACACGCCAACTAAACAACAACAGCTGGCTATAAGCTAACATTTTGCTAGTTATTGTAGGCTTGAGTGCCCTAAAAGTCACACTTTCTCTCTGATAAGTTTGAGTACATTCTCACATCATATGAGAGTTTATTTGCTAAATAAAGGCGGGCACTTCTGACCTAGCATTGACAGCTGAGGTAAAGAGTGGACTGCCAGCCTACACAACAGGGAAAAAACTCCAGGGCGGTTCCAGTCCGGAGTCACTGTCTGAGTACGCTCACAGCAGACGAACAGCAGCCAGAGTTTTTGAGGTGATTCGGGGGTAAAAATGTAAAATACCACAAAATGTTTAACTGACTATCCATTTTTTTTTAATTTTCTGATTTATTTGCAAAGTGCTGATATTATTCAACTATTTTAAAATCTAATGTGCACAAAAATGTTTTTTTTTTTTTTACAGAAACAGTAGTAGAAACACGCCAGCCGGCTGTGGCCGTTATGGGTTACAGTCTAACTTTAATGTTTTTGATCTCTCTTGGCTGACTAAAACATGAGGTCCAGAAGTTGTTGCAAACTATTATTTTCTTAAAAATGTACCAACCCTCACATGACTTGTCTTTGCCAAGAGTGCAGTGAAGCAAGGAGACTTGTCTCTGTGTGAAGGGAGAGGTGGTCTGAGATAGGTGTGGAAAACCAGTCAAGGTGCTGGCTGCAAGATATTAAGACATTTCCCTCAACAAACAGAGTGGCTACTGATGCGTGTCAAGCACAGTGGACAACTCTGAAATCTGCTACTGAGCAGAGGCTTGTGAAAAGTAGCGGACAGGTGTTTTCAGCATCTTAAAGGTTTTCTCCTAGACTGTTAGGTGCTCCGATAACTCGCATGTAGACACGTCCAAAGTGGATTTTTTTTCTTCTACATGAGTTCAACACCAATACAATGAAGATGTTTGTTCTATCAAACCCAAATCACATACCTGTCTCCTTCCTGCTATCCTTGTGCCCTCTCAGCACCCCAAGCTACAACTATGCCCCCAATATGGACAAACATTGGATCATGCAATACACAGGCCCCATGAAACCAATTCATATGGAGTTCACCAACTTCCTGCATCGGAAAAGGTTGCAGACACTTATGTCTGTGGATGACTCGGTCCAGAAGGTATGAGTAAATATTAATGGACTTGTAGTTACTCTAAATAATTGTGTAGTCTACATAGATCTTTTTACAGATTTGTTTGTTTGTTTTACACAGGTTTATGAAATGTTAGAGGAAACTGGAGAACTGGAAAATACTTATATCATTTATACAGCAGACCATGGATACCACATTGGTCAGTTTGGGTTGGTCAAGGGCAAATCTATGCCTTATGACTTTGATATCCGTGTACCATTTTTCATGAGAGGACCCAATGTGGAGCCAGGGGCAGTGTAAGTAACTACTAAAATTATTCTTTCATTGTAAAACTTTAAGTCTTTACTGCATTCTTCTTGGTTTTTTTTTTGTCCCTGAAATTCATCAGTTTTATCATTTAATACCACCTTTGCAAAAAAATTAAGTACAGTCTTTTCGCCTGTACTGTTTCAGAAACCCTCATCTGGTGCTAAACATTGACCTGGCTCCCACAATTCTCCACATTGCTGGACTGGAGACCCCTCCAGACATGGATGGAAAGTCCGTCCTTAAGTTGCTGGAACAGGAACGGACTGGCAACAGGTTTGTGTGGATCCATTATGCCATGTTGTAATGGATATTATGTACATGTAATTGCAGAGTGCGCACGATATGTGCATCAGCTCTGTTTATTGGCTTCTCTTAAGCAAATGCAAATTTCCATAGCCCAAAATGATGGCTTTTGCTCCAGCTGGTCAGAGTGGGTTCAGGGTAATTTGGCAGATTTTCCTTGGCTCTGGGACTTTGGCTGGGATACATTGAGGTTCTTCTTTATGAAGTTTGCTGTAGGATTTGTTTGCAAACTAAATATTTTTTTGTCTCCTGCAAACCCACTATATTAACAGTGTATAAAAGGAATGCAAGATTATTGTTCCTATGCACAATGTAGTTATTCTTAATAAATCTGCACAAAAATGTTTTTAGAGGGGAAAAAAAAAACCTGGGATAATCCATTTATTACTGAAAGAGCATTACACCCACAAGGTCCTGAGCTTGCTGTGATCAGCTTCCATAAGTTTGACTAGTATTTTGTTCCCAACATACTGTAGTTCATGATGAGTGCGTAGGCCATATGAAGCTTATAAACTTTGTACGTTTTGTTTTCACAGATTCAAACCAAACCGGAAACCCAAAGTCTGGAGAGACACATTCCTGGTGGAGCGAGGGTAAACTAGGTTTCTTTATTCCCTTTCCACACCACAAACACATCCGTGTCACTGCAGAGCACTGTGTGTGTCACATAAACCTGACAGAACATTTAAATGAACCCGAAATGCACAAGGGTCGGTGCATGTTCCCTTTTCAAGCAACACAGCTGCTTTTCACAGTTATTTGTTATCTGACAGACATTTCCTGACCGCAGTCGGCTTGGACGGCAGTGATGGTGTAACAGATTGTTGTTTGGTGAAGCTAAAATTGCCTAGAAAATTATGACAGTTCACGCAAGGGCCGCTGACACATGTGTAAGCAGGTCATTTGGAAAGAAAAAAATACCCTACGAAGTCTTTGTCTCCTCAGGGGGCCTTGCGTATATAAAGTACACAACACTATATCATAGCCCTAAACTTGACTTAGCTTGCGCTGCTGGAGACAGAAGGAAGATACATTTCAGTAACATGGGAGAACTAGACATAAGCAAAATAAACAAAGGCTAGCCAGGCTCAGGATGATGTTACCTGAGGAATGGCTGGAAGGCTCACACTCAATCCACTCACAGGACATGTCACCAGCTTTCTCAGTGTGGAATGCAGGAGCCACACTGCAGAAAACACTTGACTGTTTCCCCAAGGCTGTTTTCTGATTCCATCCAGTGTGTGTTCTTTCACAGACCCTGTCAGTTCTCTATTTAACTTCCTCTGCCACAAGATATGTGTTGCAGAAAATGATACCTCCAAGCTGTCAGTCCACTTTTGTTCACTTAACATGCTTAGCTGTGCTAATGCCAGGGGTACACTGACAGAAACACGACAAGTGAGGAGAGAAATAATCCCAACGAGCTCAAATTCGCAATATACAGCTGCCTGAGGGTTAAAAAAATAAGGCCGAAGCAGTAAGAAAAGAAAGACGTGGGGGCACTCGTATGAAAACAAGTGGCAAAAGAACAATATCACTGGTTGAAGCCAGATTGTGCTGGCAGCATGTGTAACCAAAAGAAGAAGAAAAAATACAATGCTGTATATTGCGGAGTTACGTTCTTCCATACAGCTACTGTTAGAGCTACATCCCCTCTGTAATTTCCTCACAGTCCCTATTTTTATTTTCCCCCCAAGTCGCTGGCTTGGATCTCATATCTCATTTCCACTGATTAACTTATTTGCCAGCGAGTGCATCAACATCTGCAGATGCATATTCAAGAGTATAAAAGAAGCTTTAGTTAGCTTTGCTGCCGCTCACGGTGGCCAGCAGACTGCTGGCTTTTAAATCTGTTCTTCCATTAAGCTCTAAACTCTTCTTAAATGATGTCCATGCGTCTACATGTCTTTAAATGATAAGATTAGCCTCCTTTGACCTTTTACTTTTACTCTTTTACTTGCAAATCTATTGACACAAACATAGTAGCTGAAGTTTTATGTGCTATTCCTGACCTTACAGTACTACCTCTGAGCCCGTGAAATGCTGAATGACAGCCGGGACTGACTATGATGTTTAACACTTCATCTACGTAATGCAGCAATCAGGGAGTGACTTTAACAACTGTTAGCTCTTTAATCACTCTTGGCTGAAGGCAGGATACGTCAGCCAAGCTAGCGTGTGAACACTCCCTGCTTCCCTCTGTAGAAGAGTGCTACAAAGGATCAGACACTGCTGTGGCCCTCCTGTGGACAGGTTGTTCTGTTTCTCACTGGCATCTTCATTCTGTCTGTGGGCTGTGACCAGTCAGGGTATAATGGAAGAGATGGAGGCGAGGACAGAGGGTTGGCATGGCTATAGAAGAGACTCAGCCAGTCTTTGTGGTGGTGGTTGCAAAGGAAAAGGGGGCAGGGCAAGTGAATTTAATGCCAAGCTGAGGTCAAACAACTTGGCCTGGACCTTAGCAGTGGTGTGATGCTAAGCTGAACACCATACCCAGACCCTCTGGCATGCACACAAACTACATAACTTTTTCATTCATTGCCCAGGAAAACGCACAGGGCTGGCTATGACAGAATGTGAAAACGAGAGCGTTTTATTCAGCTCATGCTCACTCCCTGGAAAAGTCACTCGCTTGATACAGTTTCCCTCTCCGTGCTGTTGTGTCGTGCAGGAAAATCCTGAGAAAAAAGGATGACTCAGTGAGCACTCAACACAGCAACAGCCTTCCCAAGTACAAGAAGGTCAGAGAAACTTGCCAACAGGCCGAATTCCAGACACCGTGTGAACAGCCTGGCCAGGTAAAACACCCATTTGCACCCATCTTTCTGCAAACCTTTGTCCACACGAGTGCCCTGATATATACACTAAAGAAAGCTGATTCCATTCTTTTGAAGTGACCTCCTTGCTGCCTGTTGAACTATTCTACAAAGCCACAACTGGTTTATAATTGGACCCCTTTACACTGTTTTGTGGTGCCCTAATTGGTTGGTGCATCCCTTTGATCTGTGCCCATGGATTTTCGGGCAGACCAACGGCCAAATACTACAGTATGTGGCCCCGGAGCAGACAGGGCAGAACGGTACATATGATTACAAATTCAGCTGAATTCAATTTTATTTATATAACGCCACAAGTCACAAAAAACAGTCGCCTCATGAGTGTGGAAGCATTCTGCAGAATAAATCTTTAACTGTGAGCACAGATGACTGTAAAATGGTATTTCTTCAACGCCACTTGCTTTTTAGTGACAGGCAGCAAGTCATTCTTCTAACTAACATCCCCCCTTATCCTTTGTTTCCCATCCATTTCTGCTGTCCTGCTGCTGCAGTGATAGTTATGCCTTTAAAGTACTCGCAGGAGGGTGGGCGAGGGAGAAGGAGAAAGACAGACGGAGATTGTTCTCTCGCTTTAGTGACAATACATCTCTCTCTTTCTCTCTTGCGTCTTGTCTATTGCTGATATAACAGCCCTGCTTGGTCTGTAAGCGCTTCCAGAAGAAACCTGATCCACCTTATGGCCCTTTGTTTGGACCCTCATTCCCACACTCACCCTTCATCATCTGCACCAAACTTTACAGATGTGTTTTGTTTTTTTTTTCGTTTACGCGAGACTCAACCGGCAGCACGACTCACAGCAATTAGCTTCAAAACTTTCTTTTCCTCGTGTGAATGCATGTTGGGAAAAGACACGGAGGATGTAGGCGAGTGTATGGACATGTATTTACACAATTAAGCCAGTGACGCACATAGTGCAGACATACCCAATGTGAAAATGATATGGGTCTCCACTTTGTTTTCTAGAAACCAGACAGACCTAATTCGTCTCATGCTTTAGTTTTGATTTATCTTTCTTGCTGCTTTTGGATGCTGTTCTTTCCCACGGGCTCTGATCTGACATGTCTGTTAGATGCATGTGTTCATTTTTCTAAAATCACTCAGGAGAGGTTTAGCTGTGAAATCTCAAATTGTACTGCCATATCATTAATATCTATAGAATGGCACTAATTAGCTTTACCGAAAAATGTGTTCGTGCCACAGAAATGGCACTGCGTTGAGGAGATCACGGGGAAGTGGAGGATACAGAAGTGTAAAGGTGGTTCCAAAGAAGGCTCCAGGAAGAGAGCACGCAGCCTGAAGCCCCGTAATAGTTATGACAACAGAGAGAGGGCCTGTGACTGTGGGGACGCAGCCTACAAACCATCCAAGACCGACCGCCGCTCCCACCGACAGTTTTCTTCCTCACCAGGCCAGCGTGAGTATACACGAACCTGCTCTTTCTTCATGTAATATGCACGGACATAAAGTAATTTAAACAATGGAAAAAAGTATATACATGTGTGTTAGGTTATTTCACTTCAAAAAGGCAGTTTTTGTTTTAAATGTTCCCATTGATGAAAAAGGTATTTAAAGGCTCATGCTTTTATTCCCAGTAATGGATTATTTATGCTCTAAAGGGAGACACATGCATGAAAAAAGCAAACACACTGCAACAAGTCCTGGAACTTATGCTCTGGACATTGCTGCGTGTATGCATGTATTGTTGGGACTGTATTATCAAATGATCTGATGCCCTCTAATGTTGCTTGGGGAAGGTGCAACTGAAGTATGAGGATGTAATAACCCTTAAAGATCCAGATAGGGGCTCATCCTACCTTAAAAAGTTGGAGTTTTAGGATGCTGGCTTTTTACTTCATTGCAATATTGAAACAAGGAGGTATTAAAATCAAAGAAAATGCAGCATAACATCCTGCTGACTTGAGTTTCATGGTTTTTTTGGGGGGGTTTTTGCTTCTTTTTTTTTCCTTTTTTTTTTTAACAGGTTATCGCCCACGTTTCGTCCACACCCGGTCTGCCAGGTCCCTGTCTGTGGAATTTGAAGGTCAGATATATGATATTGACCTTCAGGCAGATGATCAGTCGGCTGTCCGTCCTCGTGTCATCTCAAAGCGCCACTACAACCCAGAGGAACCAGAATATGACTTGGGGTCTGACGACGGTTCAGAGGAAATGCTGGCAGATGATACAAATGCAGTCGGATACCCAAATTCTGTGAAAGTTACTCACAAGTACGAAATCAGATTTCCTCTCCCACTTATGTTTCTGTGTGTCAATAGAGCAGTATAAACTTTTTTTTTTAATGCATCTTTTTTTTAGGTGTTACATCCTGATGAATGACAGCGTCCATTGCGAGAGAGAAATCTACCAGTCCTCCAGAGCATGGAAAGATCATAAGAGCTATGTGGACCAGGAGGTGAGTGTATGAGGTACAATTTGAGGCTCTTGTTCAGTTTTTTTTTTCTTTTCCCCCAGAGGTCTTTGCTTACATTGGTTATGTATTTCTAGATCGAAGCACTTCAAGATAAAATCAAAAACCTTCGAGAAGTAAGAGGCCATCTGAAGAGGACACGGCCAGACGACTGTGACTGTGGAAAGAAGAGGTCAGTCATTTCTATTTCTCCCTAAAAACAAAATAATTTCCCTCTTAAATATTGCTAGAAAAGTTGATTTTTAAAGCTTTTTTTATATATATAAGGCCTAATTTCAAACCCTGCTGGAATGCATAGATTAAAAAAAAACTGTTCTTCCACGGTCCTTTCTCTGTTCATAACAAACAGCTATTATAGCAAAGGACCCAGAAACAAGGCAGAGAGATTGAGGAGCAGGAATGATCAACTCCATCCATTTAAGTGAGTTCCTCTTCCCCTTTAATTATGGGTTTGCCATATTTAGTATCAGCCTTTTTATTTATCAGTTAACACTGGCCATGAAATCTGACACTGATTGAAATAGTGTGCATCTGCATGGTGGTCCCTGCATGTCGGGTATAACGTGAATCCATCACCAAAGATCATCTTCATTTCGGTTGCTTTGTAGCTCATAGATGAACACTCCATCATGTATGTGTACTGCGGTGTGTCAATGATGTTTGTGATCCTAAAATACACACGGGTTTCTAAAGAAGGCATGCCATCTATAAGTCAATAGAGTTTAACTGACAAAGCACATGTTGTCATGGTGTGTGTGAGTGTATTTGTGTGTGTCTGGAAGTGATTGAGTTGCATGGAAAGATCGAATGATCCAGCAGAGGGGAAATCAGCCCCTCAAACGCAGTGATCAACTAGCACCAGGAAACACTGGGAACCGATTATGCAAATATAAAGCAGCTGTTTCTTGCAATGCCTGCTGTGTGTTCAGGCTGGAGGAAGAGGGGACAGTGGCTTGAATGTCATTCCAGAGAAAATTGGAAATACTGTAGACCTTAAACATGAAAGTAAACAGGCTGTCATAGCCTGGGATCAGTGAGGCCTTCTGGAAGTCCCCTCTGAATCTTCCATTACTGTGGTTGCTGGCACCAGGGAGGGTAGAGGCTGATGTCATGTTTGCGTCACGCTTTTGTTATTCTCTCACGTTTCTCTCTGACAGGGAGGCTGGGCAGGACATAGACGGGAAGGCCCAGTTGTACAACGAGATCCGCAGAAGGAAGAAGGAAAGGAAGGAGAAGAAGCGCCAAAGGAATGGCGATGACTGCAGTCTGCCAGGTCTCACTTGCTTCTCACATAATAATGACCACTGGCAGACTGCTCCATTCTGGACACGTATGTTTTTCAACTTCACTCTCCTCAAAAAATGTTACAAATTACAAACACCTGAACTTGGCAAAAATGGTGTATGATCATGCAGATCTGGTGTCAGATTTTTGTAACATTTCCATTCCTTGATTCCTTTGCCTGAAATGGTCAGGATTAAGGCTGACAGCAGCGACTGTGTCATTTATTTTGTAGTGGGCGCGTTCTGTGCATGCACCAGCTCCAACAACAACACCTACTGGTGCCTGCGAACCATCAACGAAACCCACAACACGCTCTTCTGCGAATTCTCCACTGGCTTCCTGGAGTACTTTGACCTCAACAGTGACCCCTACCAGGTGAGTGAGCATCTGTCTGCAATCAGTCAGCTGTGCTCTCTCGCTGTGTTTGTCGGCTTTGTCCCCCTCAAACTATTTTCATTGGTTCGTGCGTTATAAAACTCATCCATTAAAGCGCATGTGGTGTTTAGTAATTTTGAAGGTATTTGTGTGAGATCAGGCAATATAACAGGAAATATAACATCATGACAATAAAACAAGTTTTGTTTTTGTGTGTGTGTGTGTGTGTGTGTTGTGTTGGCAGCTTACCAACGCAGTATATGCTGTGGATCGAGAGGTACTGAACACACTCCATGCCCAGCTCATGGAGATGAGGAGTTGTCAAGGGTACAAGCAGTGCAACCCTCGCCCTAAAGGCATGGATGCAGGTAAAATAAATAAATAAATAAAAAGCTATTTTAGTCTGTTTTTTTTTTTCTCCCCTGGAATGAAGAACTGGGTTTAGTGGTAGTTGTGATGCCAATAAAGACTGAAACAGATTCTACACACAGAAGAATTAGACTGAATTACGTGTATAATAGACAGTGACATTTGAATTTGTGGTACAAAAACACTTGCAATCTGAGGGATGATATAATAATCCTAATATGAGCATTCTAATCTCCCACTGTGTGTTTTTGTTGTGGTTTGAATCTATCTCAGTCTCAGTGGTGTATGCGTATGTTTGTACGTGTCTGCATGGTGCATGTGTTTCTGGATGATCCACTCAGTTTGCCAAAAATTTCAGGTGGTGGTCAAGTAATCATCACTGAGATATGCATTCCCTTTGTTTTCTGTGTTTCCTTCACATATACCCACACACCCACATGCACCGTGATTTCTCTTTCAGCTCAGGATCTCCCGCTCTGCTGGTCTATATTCCCAGTTCTGAATGATTGTATTTCACCAAAAGAAAAAAAACAAGGCCAGGTTACAGTTGTGCATGCTGGCCATCTTCCCCTTTGTGAGTCACCGAGTGTTAGGGATATTATTTGGAGGACTCTGTCATCACAGCAATTTAAGCTGTCGTTTTATTTGAGCCTGTCATGCATCAGTGCTATAGGCAGCCACAATATATTTATTATTTTTTTATTACCACCACGTGGTCCAAGCATCATTAAACGAAGACATCCCAGTGATGGAGGTGGATAATAAGTAATGTCACTATGACCTAAGCCTGTAAAGGCTGAGCTATATAGCGTTTGTGTGTGGCATGAACTGGCTGCGTTGTTTATGTCTCGAGGATAAAACTTTCATGTCTATAATTACCAGCTGGAGAGTGAAGCACTGGAGCGGCCAAGCTGCTCTGAGAAAACTGATTGTGTTTCAGTGCTGGCACACTGGACTTGTCAAACCCGTGCCAGCACATGTCACAAAACAGCCTAAAATCTCTTACTTGCACCGGCTGCCCTTTCTCAGTTATGATGCCAGCTCTGTGAACCAATGAAATTACTGTTGTGGTTACATCAAGTGATGTTTTAGTTGGAAAATTGGATTATTAAAATTGAACTGTGGGGTGAAATGGGTCCAGCAGAATCTATTTGTGAAGTGTGACTCAACCGTCGACATTACCTGACTGGATAACCTTGTGTACTTTTTGCTTTGAAGGGGAAAACCTGTAAAGCGACCGCCTGATCAGACCACTTTATTCTGAATCTCCTCAGCTCTACATCAGTCATGTGACCTTTCAAACTTTTTCCTCCATTGTCTCCTCATTCCTCCCCCTAATCATCCGATAATTGCGTTTCTCCATAGCATATAGCAGCAGTGCATGAAGACATCTTCAGTGTGAATGATCTGTTTTTTTCCCCCTCCCACATCTCCTTGAATCAAAGCATTAACAATCAACTGCTTTTATTTTTATCAGGAGGTAAAGATGGAGGAAGCTTTGAGCCACACAGGTATTCTCCAAGTTTTTGTTTCTCTTCAGTGGCTTTTTTTTTTCTCTTTAACACCTGCATGGGCCCAACTGCCTCATTCCCACTAATCCGTCATCCACGGAGTGCCGACGCTTGATCTGTGGCTGCATGCTGGGAACGCGCTAACAAAGATAACAGATATTTTGTTTGTTTGTTGCATCCTGCGCGCACAGTCTGTCTTTACATTTATCCGCTGTGTATTGTCAGTTTGCAGCTACTTGAATGTGCAATCAGCTCTCTGGCACATGTTTTCTCAGCTTTGCTCAAGAGTGCAACATTTGTATCAGTTTCCCATGTTAAATATCATTTTCATGTATTTATTGGATAGCATGGCTGTTTAAATGAAAATGATCCAAAGTCCTATACGGAGGTGCTGAATATGTGTTTACTTGAGGCCAAGCCAAGCATCAAGTGCACGTGAATGACAATGCATGATACTGTATCATCCCCCAGCTGAAAGGAATAGTTTGACATTTTGGGAAATAAGCTTATTTGTGCTCCTACTGAGAGGCAGATGAGAAGATTGATGCCGCTTTTTTTTTCCCCTCAGTGATCAATACTATGTACTGCCAAGCACAAAGATTTAGAAAGAGGTCAACAAAATCCTCCCGGAATCTCATCTAATTAACACACTATGTCTTGTTTGTTTAGTCCACACAAAAGCAAAGGGTTAAAACATTTGGACAGATGTGAGAGCAGTATTAATCTTATCTAACTCAGGCAAGAAAAAAAAAAAGTAGTAGGCATAGTTGCCCAAAATTTGAAACTATTCCTTTAACACATGACATTTCATACCATGCCAGCCACAGTTACCCCATTTTGTCCCAGTGTAACACGACGTAGCTCTTCATATCTGCTCATGACCATTAGCTAGTGGTAGTATGGACACTTGAGTTGCCGTGACCTCTCTGTCCAGCCACTGACCTCTTGCACTTTTGACCTCTGTTTCTGGCACCTGCTTACCAGGCGGCAGCAGCATCGAAAGTGGTCAAAGAGGAGACCGAGCCTCTCCTTCCTGTGAGTCATAAAACCATAAAACCATGTCAAACCATCTCCATTTCCTAGATGCAATAGTTAGAAGACAGCCCATCTCATGAGGAGAGCCAACCAAAAGTGGCACGGATGCTTCTTTTTCTTGCAGACATCAAACTGAGCCCAACGCTGATTTAGGCTTTTGCTGCTATTTTGTTTTCTTGTAGTATTCTGAATTCCTTTCTCATTTCGCTGGGAATTTGCCATTCGGTACAGAGCTCCTTCTCTTACTTTGTTTCCTGAACATCTTGTTTGTGTTTACCATCTTTTTGTTTCACTGCCATTAAGTTCTTTTATTCCAGGTTGCCTGACTTTGCATTTCAGTTCAGCCCAGGTGCTTTATTAACTATACCATTACATATTACTTGTGCAGTTTAGTATGTTAGTGTATTATAATGGGTCATTGATTTTTTTTCTTCTTTTCTTTTCAGTCTTTTTTTTTTTTTTAATGAATTAGAGAAAAAAGCCAGCATGTGTCTGCACTACTCATGGCTTGAGCTCAGGGTGAATACTGTGTTTTCTAGTTTATGAAATGCTGCTTTTGAAAAGTGTGTGTGTGTTGCTTGGGGCCTCAGACTCCTATATGTTGGCTGCTTTTGTGACAGTTGGGAGCTGAGCGTGACTGCATGCTGTCTGAGTGAACCTGGAAAAAGCTCTCCGATCTTTCTGCTCCTCACAGTCTTTCTTTTTCTTTGACAGCACACAGCCAATGTGGGAAGGACGACAAGGTTAAGCTACCCAACTTGACAGATGAGGAGGTGAACTGGCAGGGACTAGAGGATTTGTATAGCATAAACGAAAGCCTGTATGAATGTAGGCCTGACTACAGCCCCAGCCCAGAGAACTGGGCCAACTTCCAGAAGGATGTAGATAAAATGTTTGCACTGCGACACATTTTTAACAAAGTCAATCAAACCCATAAGCTTGACAACTCCACCCTGCCAGAGCTGGGCTCCGGGGCCGGGGGTGGAGGGCTTGAAGTGGGCAGTGGAGAAGAGCTGACTTCTGCCAGTGACGTCTGGCCGGGCTTAGTCACAGGGACTCGCCTCACCACCCCCATCCCCAGCAAAATGGCATCGGCACCACCCACACCCAGGCCCACACTGGAACAGAAACTGGAGTCTGCTTTCAATGACCTTCCTGAGAGGCTTGTAAGCAGACCTGGGGCGTCTGTTATGTCAAAATCACTGGTGACGATATCACCAGGTCCAAGTAGAGGCAAGGTAGTCCTTCAGAGTGATACGTGGGCGCAGCTGCTTGAAGAGATCGAAGGCGAAACATTTAGTGGGAACGGGCTGACAGAGCTTGAGACACAACACGACGACCTGTTGCGTACTCACAACAGCCTGGGAGCCCAGCTAGAACTTAGACTGGGTCACCAAAAGGCCACCAGCCCGCAGGGTCTTAGCCATAACCTGGACCCTGAAGAAGAGGATGACATTTTCCAGGCCCAAGGCTTTCTCCCTTTTGTCTCACAGACTCTGAGACCTAAGGTCCAAATCAGCACCACAGGAAGCCCTCCCACTACCACCACCACCGCTGCCACCACTGCCACACAGACTAGCACCCCACAGAGCATCAGGGTGGTGCTGAAAGTGCTGCCTCAGTCAGCTCTGCCCATCACCGTGGACTATGAGGGCAGCGGCTCTCTGCCTCAACCCTCCAGTCAGACCCTCTGAGGCAGACTCATGCTCTGGCAAAGCCAGCCAATAAACCTCTGGTCACCTTAAAGACATGGTGATTAAGGAGGGCTTGCCAAGAGCAAAGGCGAGTAATGCCACATCAGTCAGAGTTGTATAATGAGTATTAAAGTTATTGTTTATTTTTTTACTGTTGCCTATGATTAGTAAACAGTGTTATGTTTTTCTTCAAATATATATTTAGAAAAAGCCTTAATGCAGCTAAGCTTAAGTGTTGGGATTAAAAATGATTAATTCCACATTGATAACAACACCATTGATGTTTTTAATATGTTTTTATGAAAAACGGTGCGAGTGGTTAAACCATCTCTGTATGGATGATGCGCATGAGTTAGGTACGCTCCATTCTTGAAACAGTTAATCCTAAACCTGCCCGGTCGCAGCAAACTCCATCAGATCCCAAAAGCACTTTTGAACTCCCCACACACACACACACACACACACACACACAATGACCCTGGTCCTCCACTGATTTGCGGCCTTGAAATTTCTGCCCGCCGTGAACTAAGATTTCACGAAATAATTAAAAGTTGCTCGTCACATCTGGAAACGTTACAGAATCAACATAACTTTTTGTTTTTCCCAGTATTCTGTGATTTTTAGACAATCATGGCACAGATTAATAGTCAGTTACGCTGCACCAGCTCTGACTTCTTAGAGATGCACATTTGTCTTTCTGTTTTTTTTTCCTCTCACGGATCACAAAAAAATGTTCACACAAACACCGGGGGTGGTAGAAAGTGTGATTCTGTAACTTTTTAAAGAAATGTCACAGATTAATCATGTGGTGTACCGACGTAGCACTTTGACAGTGCTGCACGTGGAGACTTCGCTTCAAATACTCCTGGAAAAGTGGCTACATTATGAAATGCCGTTACAGCTTTGTCTATGTCAGTGAAGTCCTAAAAGGTCCACTGAGGGAAAAATTTCATGTCTATCTTATGGCTTGAAACTGAAACTGGCTTCACAAAACCCCCTTTTCTTTGCTGCATTGGTGGCGTGTGATGGAACAACTCTGGTTTCAGGAAAACCATGACGCTGTTAAGAAATAAAACCTTTCAACCTCAAGTCTCTGTTTGTAGTGCTGTGTAATGATTCAAGCAAGCTGTTGATTTTCTTTTCTTTCTTTTTTTTTAATGACAAATATCAAGTATTCAAGGCATTTGTAAACCAAGTGTTCACAAACAATAATCAGACCTGCTCCTGAGGAACACAAAGCAAGAAAAAGCTCAACTTTCAGAGTACAGGAAAGTCACTTTCAGTGTAAATACTGAAGGGGGAAAAAAAAAAAACGAACATGTCAAAGCAAACCTTGCAGTCAACACAAAGTCATCTGTGCTGGTAGCAATCCGGACATTTGAACAGCAGGACACTGAATTCCAAGTAGTATTTGTACAGTACAGCAAAATCAGACATCGTGTCTGATCGATGTGTGGCATTGATTCTCTAGCCTTCCCTGCAATGAGTGCAGTTTAGTTAACTTGCCTCATTGAGATGGTTTCATGTTTAACAAGTCTCATTTGAAGGTCACAGAAGGCCTTTAGTAATATTTGGGAAATGTTACTGTTCTGCCTTGCAGTGAACATATTCCTAAGGTGTTTTTTTTGGGGGGGGGGATCAGAACAGAGTAAGTGAATTAATGATTAGCCTTTCAGTCACATGATCAATAATCCTACATTCAGGGGTGGCTGTGGCTCGGGAGGTAGAGCAGGTCATCTACTAATCGGAAGGCTGGTAGTTTGATTTCCTGGCTGCTCCAATCTGCGTGCCAAAGTATCCTTGGGCAAGATACTGAACCCCAAGTTGCTGTCCGATGCATCTGTCGGAGTATGAATGTGTGATCAAAAGCGCTGTGGAGTAGAAAAACGGTGCCTGTGTGAATGGGTAAATGCAAACGTGTTGTATAAAGCGCTTTGAGTGCTCAGCTAGAGTTAAAAAGCGCTATATAAGAACTAGTCCATTTACATTGCTATTTCTTTTTAGAGTGTGAGATAAATACGGCACAGGGGAGGAAGCGTAGAGAATCATAAGAGAGAGAAGGGCATTCTGGGAAGCATAGTTTAAGCAGTGTAATTAATTTATGTTCTGTTACCAGATAATGTTTCAATAACCCAACTCCTTCCCTTCCATGATGGAAAATGAACTTTCCCATTTGAATAATACTGTTCAGCCACCACAGAACACTTTTTTTTTTTTGTAGCTGTAAGTCTTTTTTTTTTCTTTTTAACTACAGTCATGGGTTAGTTCATAAATATGTTGCTAACTACATGTGAGCTATATGCTTCATTTGCTTTCATATTTACACAATGACGACTTATGAATATTTTATTTGAAGTCACAGTAATACTAAAATTAATCTTTGATCTACCTACGATAATCTTTAGGCGGCAGGACACCGTGAATCTTGGGCAAATTTAGTCACCACATTAGATTCAAAACTAGTGACTAAAATTAATTCAAACCAATCAGAATACAAAATACAATCTTTTTTTTTTTTTGGACATTTATTCCTTTGCACATATGAAAAAAAAATCTTAAAATTTGGTTTTCAAAAAATGTCACATCTGACTTTTTGAATGCACTTCTATAAAGTGCATTTCTAACTTCCGAACACAACAAGGCTTCAGTGCCTCCTCATTTCTTCTCCCGATCAAAGGAAGTGAAGTCATGTTTTACTTAAACACGAGCTTATTGTTAAAGGAAACACAGCAGACTTCATCAAACTAGCAGGAAAATTTTAAACATCTGACTTAATTCAATAAATATCCAAGATGGCAGATAATCTATTCATTCAGTGATAATCTTTGGGTGGCTGGGTGGGGGGGGGGATTTATCTAGAGCAGTCGTTAGAACCATTAGAAACCAGTCATTTCATAATTTCATAGTACAGTAGGTCTGACAAACAGCAGCATTCACTGGTCTCCACGCCATCATCTCTGTCCACTAGATGGCTCCAAACACCCAAGAACTGACTAAAGGGGTCATGGTTGCTTAACTACTAACTTTATATTCTTGAATTACTACTATGTACATCTCATGATCAGCAGTATGAAGAAGCTATTACAAAATGATGCATCTGTTCATCTGCTGGTTGTTGCTATAGATTCTATACAAATCATTTTACTCTGAAGACTATGCTTTTAAAAAGGGGTTAAAGTTTTGCCACTTAAAAAAAAAACTGTCACATCTTTGGGACATTCAGTAACTTCAGCACATGGTTAGAAATAAGGTACCATTCTCATTTCCTTTCTCCCATTTGACAAATAACATTTTAATAACATCGCGGGTAATGAAATAGAGATTTCTTGTCTACTGACTTTTTGCAGAAGTCGTTCAACACTGTACCACTGATGTTTTTCTGCTTTAAGCTGCAAGGTTAACTTGCAGAGGATCATCTGTGACAGCCAATCAGAAAATGCTGTCACTCAGCTGAACAAAAAGTGACTGGCTTTTCAGTAACTAGCAGTAGCTAGCCTTGTATACTGGACTGGCCGAGGCAGCCTGAGAGGCACTGTTAAGAAAGAAAAAAAAAGGAAGGTAAAAGAGGTGAAAGGATCCCACTGAAGACGCAGACAACAGGAGACAAGAAAACAGGTGGAAAGGCTCAAATACACAAGAGACAGCTGATGTGCTCACAGCTTAAACTGTGGGAAAAATGGGATTATCAAAGAGTCGACAACAATGTGGTGGTATGTGTGGATGAGCAGAGAAAAAGAGGTACAGATAGATGGGGCTGTACAGTACTGAGAAAGGAGGAGCTGTACATAGGATCTTGCATAGTACAGGTTGTGCTTTAGATGCTGTGTTGATGATGATTCATTGGTCTGTACATAATTATAATGCCCTGCCCTTTAACAGTAGCACCATGAGATGTCTTTATAGCGTCCAAACCCGGAGGTCTGACCTTCTGTGTGGATGCCATGTGGCTGCAGCTGATGATATGCTCTGAGTAAAAGAACATCTTTCGCTCTCCAGTCATCGTAAAGGACACGCAGCCCTTTAGGTAGTGTGGACGTACTTGTGTCTCTGCATGTATGTCCTACAGATTCTGGGGAGCCCGCCTGGTGTCTGATTGGTGTAAGCAGACACTGTGTCATGCAAATGCACAAACAGGAAGGCACGTGTCACCATGAAACCCGAAGGGAGGCTCTCAGACGTGGGCAGAGCCTCGGTGGTGATGTGGCATCAAAATGGGGGGAGTTATTGCTTTAAGGGCATTGCCCGGGCAGCTGAGGCTGCTGTGACCATGGTTAAGCAGGAGGGCAGCTGGCGGGTCGGGCCGAGGCGGGATGAACACGGGACAGGAACGAGTGCGTGCGTGGCTTTTCTGGCCTCCAGCGTGGCATATGAGCTCGCTGACAGTGCCCAGCGGAGGCAGGTGCTGACGCCAGCGCTCAGCTCGCGCCTCCTTGTGCTTGATCGAGTACCAGGTGAGGAAGATGAAGACGAAGCCGACGAACTTCAGGCTGGCTGCCAGGCCGAAGTAGACAAACCGGAATGAGGTGACGTCATACTCCCAGCATGAGCCGTGCACGCCGCAGTCCTGCTGCCATAACATGCAGGTGGTGTCGATTACAGCACCGAAGTAGATGGGTGTCGGTATGTAGGCTGGAGGGAGCAAGAAGCTGGAGTTAAAGACTTTTAGTTTCATGCTATCAGCTGACTTTGAATATATACTATATTCTAGTGGGTTGAAGCTGATATAATATTCAATTGAGCTCTTGATCAAATTAAACTTTCTTACTACTAACATACTTAATTTCACAGACTTCAAATACACCCTAAAAATCCATTTATAGATACAGTATAATAGTCAGAGAGATAGTATCTGTACTGCAGCACCATCTCTCTACCACTGGGTGTCACTGTTTGGCTTTATGCAGATCAGAAAAGGGCAGCGTAGGTGCGTATAACGAAACTCAGAGTTCCCATTCTTAGATTGTGTTAACTCTATAACCACAGACATATGCAGGCTCCCATTGGCCATCTTTGCACGCATCTTGCAATCGTTTATGAAAAGTGATATGACAACTTTATGTCCACACAAGCAAGGCCAGGCTGATTAGATTCCATGTAAGGGCAGCACCCCGAGTACTTTTCTACACCTATCTACACAAAGGTTCACAAAGGTACACTACAGGCTTGCATCCCTGCTCCCTGCAAAACTCTGTGGTGTTAGTAAGGATGAATGAGACAATAAAAACTAGAGAAAAGTGGACTGCAAAGCAGCTGGGGAAACATCAGGTAACAGATTTGCCTCGCTGCTTAGTGGACAAAATAATTACAAATACTCACTTTTCACTAAATTAAACCATTTGTGCTTTCTTTATGGCCAAAGTAGATTCAATGCACAGCAATAGTAAGCGATTCATCGCAACTAACAAGACAGCAAACCATAAAGAAGACAGTTTTTCTGTGTAGTGTAAATAGTGAGCACCATACCAAGAGTTCGGAGTAAGACAAACTGCATCCCAAGAGCAAAGGGCCTTTCTTGTTCATCAACAGACCTGGGAAAGAAGAGAAACCACATTAGAATGGGAAAAAAAACTGAGCACCCTTCACAGAGTTGGAAAAGATCATTAAAGCAAAAACGGGCTGAAGAGGACTCTTACCTGAGAGTGACAATGATGGCGGAAGGCTGAGCACAGGCAGTGATGAGAGTGACAATGAAGAGGAAGATGAGGAAAGGGATAAGTGTGTTGCAGGTGCGGTCACACTTCCCCGACATCGCATAACCGTTCTCATTCAGGTATGTTTTAACAATGACCAGCTGGAGCTGGTTGACCTGGCCGCCGGAGGACGGAGTGATGACCTGCCTGCTCTGCACGCAGCCACAGTCAGTATAGTTCCTGATCTGTGGGCAAAAACAAAAATGAAGGATTACAGTTAAACTGAGTTAAATCAGAACCCAGCTCCCTAAAAAACCTTGTAGCTCCACACGCAGACTGAATGGCACCAGCACCACAGTGCAATCAGTGATCTGGGCAAAGTATCTAAACATTTCCTTTCCTTGTGTTGTTATAACTTCCTCTGATACATTGTTGTGCACTAACTTCCTGCACTTCCAGGGCTAAATGAGGAGAATGTACAGAGAACAGCTCTTTGTGTACCCATTAATGATTTGTGCATCCTTCAGCAAACTTCTCTGATTTCTGTTTCCGCTCATAATTTACTGATTTATTTGATGCTTGTAGCAGTTACGTGACACAAACACAAAAGGAACTATGAGTGTAACAAGTTTGCAATTATGTCCTCTCCCTCTATTGTGCTCTCACCCCAGTGCTGTCATTGCCCACAGTGCTGCATCCAGCCAGGCAGGGGTTGAAGTAGGTGATGCCATCAGAGCCGCAGACTGGAGCGTACTCATGGATCCTGCAGCCACAGTTCACGTTGCAGCTGCCCGTCAGGTTCCTGTGGGTCATCGTCAGGGTCGGACTGCAGAAGAAGGCACAGATGTTAAGAACCAACACCGCTGCCTCACAGCGAGGAGGTTCCTGGTTTGAATCAGCTCAGTGCGAGACCAAGTTGGAAATGTGGTGAAGAAAATGGATGGAAAGGAAGATGTAACAAGAGCAGAGCACAGTAGGAAAAGTGTATTTTTAATCATCATAAGTTCATTTATTTTATTTATTTCAGTAATGTTATTTGTTTATTTTCCCTCTGGCCTGCATTGGTACTTTCTACCTCAAGTATTCCAGGTGATACAATTTTTCCAACTATATTGGTTAATGCTAAAATACACAGAACAGTATTTTTTTCTCTCTCTCTCTCATTTTTTTAATTTAGAAATGTATTTAGAAATGTTTCACACGAGCGCTGTGTTAGCAAGAGCTGGAGGTGGGGGAATTGGCCGTCCAATTTGCAGGAGAATTTAATAATTTCTTAAGTATTAATTCGTCTAGGTTAGTCTGAGTCCAATCTCTTTTTGCAAGCATGAGCCCGTGGGAGGAGTAGCACGTCACTTAGCTCCTGTGAAATTGAAAACAAATTTATGGCCCTATGTGCTGTATTTTAAACTACATTCCCTACTGCAAAGTGAATTAAACTTGTCCGCACTCTCCTTCACACCATGCCATCAAGTTTTGTTTCAGTTAGGGGGGGGGGTCAAAAGGCAATTAAACAACTGAAATCTTGTGTCTTATTTGCAAAGTAAAAATAGTTTGTAACTGCAATTCAACAGTGAAACAGTGCATTAATCAGGAGGCTGCTGGTCTTCCTGACAATCTTTCCAGTTGTCTCTATATTAATCCTCCCTTCAATGAAGTTCGATCTAGCCGTGTGTAATGTGTGATGATAGAAGGACAGAAATGAGGGGGCTGAGGAAGTGACACCTCCACTGGCTCTTTAGGCAGTGTGGGAACAGTTGCTCTAAGCCAGACAGGACTTTGGCTTCATCTAAGCCAGGAGCAGTGAAGCGAGTCCTGGGTTTTCTCTGGGAAGCTTCACTCTGAGCCCTGCGGAACAGACGGGGACAGGCCCTAACAACACAGCAGGAGTGACAACTCGCAAGCACGCACGGCCAACACTGGTGGGACCTTTCTCTCTGATTATTTTTGACATAGCATATAATAGTAGGTTGCCCTGGTTGCCATTATTTCTTTTCATTACATGAAATTCACCAAACAGAAAAATAGATATTTTCTTTTCCCTCTAAAAATCAGTGGACCATCATTTTACACAGGACCAGAAAGTCCAGCCTCATCTTTATTAGCTATCACTGGCATGTCACATTTGGGCTCGCCCTGACATAACAGTGTCACATTCCAGCCAGACGGTGTGTGTGTATGCACGTGTGTGTGCATGTGCATGTGCGTGCGTGTGTGTGGGTGTGTATTTGCATAAATGTTCCCAAAAAAAAAAAAAAGGCCCCCCCTGGAGTTGCAAGCTTGCTACACTGATCGCACATGCCCTTTTCCAGACTAAACCCTGGCCTTTAATGAACTCTGCAAATGTTGCGTCACTGTGCACAGGCTGTGCTGCATGAAAAACCCAAACACAGAGCCATAAGAGCAAGTGGCTTAATCTGCTTTAATGCTTGCAGACAGTGACTAAAGAGAGAAAAAAAAAACCCAACAACAAATCAACCTGTGAGGTTAGAAGGCTTATCAGGAACAAAGGTCTTGCAACCTGAGGAAAGCAGATTCTGTAGCTTTTAATTAAGAGAGCCAGTCAAACACATACTCATGCAACACTTTAGCAGACATTTAAGAATATTGCATAACTTGACATGGCTTCTTGGCTCTGTCCCTTTTTTGTGAGATAGTCCTCAGTCTGTCAGCAGGGGGAGAGCCGCGTCTAGACCAGCGTAAGAGCGCAGACACAAAGGGCAGGCTTAGGCTAAATATTTCCCGTGTGGGTACTACCCGCAACTAGAGACCACCGCTGCTAATAATGAAGAGTTCCGCTGGCTCACACGGTCTTGTTGACCCCTCTACAAACACAGGCTCAAACAAAGCCTACAGTTATCAGTTAGTCTACTCCAGAACTTTAAAGGGCAACAGTTTCCTGGCAGTGTGGCAAATAATCACCTTGATTAACTTAGTTATGAGAAAAGGAAATCTGACAGAGGTTAAGCACCTGTATGTGTATTTATTCTAATGGGTAAAAATGCATTTTAAAAAAACTATCTGTAACTATCTTTATTTATGACTAGATGCTTGCACACGCAACTCATTAATATTTCACTGACAGTTTGAAGAATTTGAGAACAAGCAGCAAACAGTATGAGGAAAGGGGGAATTATTACGATAGATTTGCAATGTTTGTAATCAGTTTGTAGGGTCTTCTGCGTCATCCAAGGTCACTGTGTGGATGGTGCCTCCATGCGTCTGTGTGAGTGCGCTCACAGCTGAATGTGCCAAAGACATCTGCTCCATATTTCTGCCCCGGGGCTGACACGTCAAATGACTGTTTGTTAACTCTGCAGCCGGCTGCTGATGTGCTGTCGAGCAGCAGCTTTAGAAATAGAGGTGGTAAAGCGAGTCACCGCAGCAGATGCCACTGTTGCTAATTAATCATTCGCACTCCCAACACCACACCACAACACGAGGATGATGGGAACACTGACAGCATCTCGGCCCTTTCTCAGATACATTGCATGCACAGTCTAAGGTAGTTTGAGTATTCTGCCTCTGCAAGGCCACATTTTAAATGATTGTGTGTTTATAGTCAGGCTTGCAAAGCAAAAACGAAAACTTGAAAGATTAGACTGAAGAATATCTCTCCAGTGCACCCATTTTGCAACTAATGCATCCTCTTAAATGATGTTTAGATATTAATTTTAATGAAAACCAGTGTCAGGTGTTTTTACAATTCCTTTCCAATCATTTCTGTTCATTTGTCCTTACCCAGTGGTGTAGGGTATGTTGATGCCTCCTAGATTAATGCTCTCGCAGCCCACAATGAAGAGAGTGGAAAAGCACAGAAGAGACACCCCGCTGCAGATCATGGCCAGCTTGGCTGACTCTCTTGCACCGAGCTTCAACTTCTTGATGATGTAGCCCCCCAGCACGATTCCCACCCCAGCACTGGGTACGATTATAACACCTGTGAGAGACATTGGCAAGATGGAGAGAGAAGCTTCAGTCAGGCACATCGACATGAATGCCACGCGAGCTTGTTACACTGTTATATGAGAGGGATTTGTTTGCGAGTTCTGTCGGAAATGGTTGCTCAAAGTCACATCCCCCGTTTAACCAAGAATAAATTACTTCAAAGAAAGAAAGAAACCACAATAGGTTTGCTGCATCAATGTGACAAGGCCATGCTGTGGGTTACCCGTGAGTCATTTCAGGCTGCAGCACGTGCTCTCAGTCTGCTAGAGCCAGTCAAACTGACAGCAAGAAGAGACGCAACAGTGGCCGCTAGCAGGAGAGGCCGAACGGCAAGTGACCTTACGCTGGAGTTAGGGATCAGGGTGGGTGCACATGGCAGCCCTCAAGCCCTGCCACACATGCTCAAAGTCAGGTAATGAGCAAGACAGGGTCAGTCAGCAGGGCTGGAGGGTTGTCAAAGACGGAGGATTAGCAAAGAAATGAGAAGAGTGCTCAGAAATGTCACATGGCTTCTCCCTGTAGCCATGGTTTTGGGTGTGTGTGAGTGTGAGTGTGTGTGTGTGTGAGAGTGTGAGTGTGTGAGTGTAGTAGAGAGAGAGAGAGAGAGAGAGAGAGAGAGAGACAGAGACAGAGAGAGAGAGAGAGAGAGAGAGAGAAAAGCAGAGCTCTAGAGGACAGAAGTCACAGTATCTCTGAGCATGCTCAGTGAGAACTAGGCAGGAGACACCTGTTTAATATAATCCTTTAAGTGTATGTTTCTGTGCTGAAACCATGTGCTCTGACAGACTAAACATGTACACAGGAAAAATCAGACAGGACATCCACCCACACACTATTATCAATTTTAAAGGCTACATGAATGATTTACACATATTCTTGCAGCTATTAAGGCGAGAGGTTATGTGCATGCGTGCCACCAGCGATATATAAGAAGTGCTAAAGCAAAAGGAGAGTCGACTGCAGTTTGTGCAGAGACGAGCATGAAAGCGTTAACAGTACAAGAAAAACAATGCAATTGGAAAGGACTTTTTTTTTTAAGGAACACAACGAGAGAAACTAAAGTGAAAAAAGTCAGAGGAACAAACAAAAAGCACAGCAGCAGGGGGAGGTCTGCAGCTGAGAGGGGCGCGTGTGATGTTGCAGTTCTATTTCTGTGGCAACATCTAATGAACACATAGCTGTGGCAGCTCTTTAAATTGGCATGATGCTGATTCACCAAGGTGGTAATTAATGTGATTTCGCTTTAGTTCTATTTGATGTCCTTGGGACTATATTGCTATCATTAAATGCAGTGCTAGATCACTTTAGACAAAGCTGAGTCATCTTTATTTAAATGCAGCACTGTGCAAAAGTCTTGACTCACCCATCATGTCTTTAAGATTTTGCCGGACTTTCTTTAATTTTTAAAGTGGTCTTGAGCAATAGTTATGTTTGTTAAGCCACTTAACACTGACTTATGAATGACTGAAGCATAAACACATAACAGACAACATAACAAAGAACCCATTTTAAATTGTATCTTTGGGCACTTTGTTAGTAGCAGCCTGTTAGAAAGACACTCTCTTTGTCCATTTCTTTAGTTTAATCTATTTTGCACCAACAAGGTGAGTCCCAAAGAGCTATTAACAGAAATGTTGTCATATCTCGTCATGGCGTGCGGTCTGTCCTTAAAGAATCTGAGGAAACTGGGCAAGCAGTGGACAAAAGAAGTAGTGGCAGGCCTAAAACTATCTACAGCAAACAAATTGTATCTGAAAGTCATTCACTTAAGAAGATGGGAAAATACAGCTAAGACCTGAAGCAGGACCTAACACATGCATCTGGCCCTTCAGTTGATCCATCTACTATTCACTGAAGCCTCATCAGAGATCATCTCAGTGGAAGGGTGGCTGTCAAGAAGCCATTCTTAAGGAAGGGAAACAGCGAGAAAAGGCTGAGGTATGCCAAATTATACAAGAACTGGACTAAAAATCAGTGGCAACAGGTAAGATAAAGTGATGAATCCAAATTTGAAATTTTTGGTTAAAATTGATGTCTATGTACAGAGACAGGTACAACAGTCTACAGCCACCTGTAAAATGTAGTGGAAGCTCTGTCATGGTTTGGGGCTGCATTTCATCCAGTGGTGTTGGAGAGCTTGTCAAAATTGTTAGACTTATGGATGTAGAAATGTACCACCAGATTTTGATCCACCATGAGGTACTATCTGGAAAGCATCTGATTGGCAACAGCTTCATTTTTCAGCATGGCAATAATCCCAAACTTACCACCAGTGCAGTAAAAGCACACCTGGATAGAAAAACATACAATGGAACACTATCAGTCATGGATTGGCCTCCCCAGAGCTCGGACCTTAACATTATTGAAGCAGTGTGGGATCATCTTGACAGAGAACAGAACAAAAGGCAGAAACATCCAAAGAAGAGTTGAGTGTCCTTAAAGAAGCCTGGAGAACTATTCCTGAAGACTACTTAAAGAAATGACAAGATCACTAACCTAAGAGAGTTCAGGCTGTGTTGAACAATAAAGGTGGTCATAACAAATATTGACTTTCAAGGTCATTAGAATCATACAAAAACTGTTTCGGCCTTATATACTGTATTTCCATGTATGTTGCCATGTTTCAATAAATCGCTGTACTTTTTTCTAATTTTCTTAGAAAAATATAAAGGAAAAGGAGTGACTTAAGACTTTTGCACAGTACTACACCTTTATTTGGACCTGTCAGCCATTGTGGAAGGATGGAGTGGCTAACCACTCCTTCTGTTTACAGTTAGAGCATTAATAATAATGCTCTATTAACTGACACATCATCGCTTCTTGACTTCATCTTTCCACAGAGAAGACTAACTGAGCAAACGCAGCAAAGCAAATTCTTCAGATTCAGTCTATTAACAGCTGGATACCACTGAAAGAGACAGCACTACATTAAATAATGGTCAATTCTCCACTACTGCTTAGCATTTACTTGATGGGTTACTACATCAGCAAACAGTGCTTTATTATTGAAATGTTGCCAACATTAGGTAATAAGAAGCTACTGGTCATACCCATGCAGACAAATGATACATTCACTTAAGCAACGAACCCAGCTTCTCATCTTGAGCTTATTATCCTTGTAATTTCCTTACTCTCCATCATCTCCTCTTTAGCTGCTAAATGCTCCACTGTGTTCAGTAGCTAGTTGCTAATGTGATCTGTCTGCTTATGCTTGAAACATACAGAGGATCTATCAGAGCTTTTTACTGAAACAATTCACTTACTGTATCAAGAGTAAACCAAAACAAACAAACAAAAAAAAAATCAAATGAGAGAAAAAACAAGCTGAAACGAGCTGAGACTGCTCTAACGGTTGCTTTATCTTTTTTGATTAGCAAACATCCACTGCATGTCAAATAGCTAATATAATAATATTCTCTTAATGTCAATCTGAATCTTGAACGTCAGCTTTCACTGAGTGAAAAAGTCGCAAAAAAATTACTTTAAACTTCTAAAAATACTGTTGTTCCTACATTCTTAAGATCACAAATGATCCCTCAGCAAATTTTAGTTGGTCAGCTCAGCTGACTGGTTGAGGAAGCACTATGTTTCAATCAATGGGGGGCCCCTTTCCTCCACCTTACCTCCAACCATCATCACATCCTGGCAGCTTGGCATCATTTGGGTAGTCATGGCAACTGTACCACCCATTTGCCCTTACCCCTTGTATCCTGGCAACAGGCAGATGAGAAGAGGCAATGGTAGTGTGTGTGTGTGTGTGTGTGTGTGTGTGTGTGTGTGTGTGAGAATGTCTAAAAACGGCCATATGTTGGCCAGGAAAATTCTTGGGCTCACACACACAAATACTCGCACCTTTATGACTTCAAAGCCATAATTAATTTTTTAATCATGACTTAGCGCAGTCATCCTGATACCAGATTAGTTGTGTATTAACACCCCTGGCTCAGACGCGACTGAAGGATTAGACTGGTTCTTTGTGAACCCTACATATGCAGCGCACAAATCGCACGCAGGGCAGAGGGTCGTGTGTGTGTGCATGTGTGTGTGTGTGTGTCCTGCAGAGACTTGTGTGTTACAGTCACGGGATGCAATGGAAGATTATCACCAAATGAAATCCAGCAGGACTCCAAGAGTCGTAGTGATGTGTGCATGTGGAGAGGCGAGAACAAACGTGAGCCTAAATGGGTACAGACTGAATCGACTGCCATTTGCTGATTGTAGACAAACAAAGCCAACACAAAGAGGATTGATAAAATGAGCTAAATGCCACAGCTCTTTAACTGGCAGCTGGTACCAACATATTCATATCTAAGAGAAAAGAAAGACACACTCACCTGTGTATATGCTAGCATTGGAGGCAGGGATACCAAACTGTGACTCAATAAACTTGGGAATGAAGGTTATGAAGGCGGTGACAATGGCACACTCTGCTGTGTAGGACAGGCTGACGAACAAGAAGGTCATGTTGCTGAGGATCCTCAGCGCTGCCTTGGGAAGGTCTGAGGAGCGACACAAGATGAGACAGAGCAGCTCGTTACTGTCATGCTGTAATTAAAATGCAATCAATCTCCTAATTTGGCTCCCAGTCCCTCCCACACACTCTACGCTCAGTGGAACAATCAGAAGAATCATTACAGGAAAGAAGTAATTGAGAAAAGCCAAAATAAGCTGTATTTGTAACCAAAACAAGCCTTAAGTAATAGTAGCCTTAAGTAATGTCAGAGTAAACACCACTTATAAATGGCTATGAAACTCACTCAAATGTTGTTAAATACAAAGATGCACTCAGCCTCATCTCATTAGTGTGGATAATTATTGTTGCTTTATGTGAGACTGCAGAAACAAAAGACAGTAAACAAACACGCAGATGTTACGTGATTTCTGTGTAAAATACTTTCTTTTTATTAATGAGCACAATCTAACCATTCACACAACCATTTTAATTACCTCCTTTCATCTGTAATATTGCCCAGTTATTCAAGAATTTCATTAAGCCACAAGCCAGTTTGCCGTACAGTGCAAACATGTGGATCATGTGTATCGGTGCTGCATGCCCAAAACAAACCAAGATCTACAGCCTGAATCCTGTCATCCTTGGTTTATCATGTGCAAGGGCACACATACCCTTTTATGTCTACTTGAGGGCAAAAACACACCTACATTTTGTCACACAATAGTCATGTGGTCTAACAGCAAGTGTAATACTGTTACCGGGCAGAACTGAACTCCTTGTGATTCCTCTGCAGTCCAGTACTTAGATCGCACTGGCTGAGAAAGGGCAGCAAAGAAAAGTGGCAGCAAGTGTTTTTATTGATTCCCAAAGATAAATATCTTGTGCCAATAAAAAAAATTAAGAAATAAATTCACGTACAAATTGGAGCACATAGGGATTCGGTTACTCACAGGCAAACAAGCAAGGCAGATGGTTGCTGTCAAGACAACACAAAGTGGGGCTTCCACTTAAACCAATCATCAACACCCTTCTGTTCATAAATTCCACAAGATTTCAGCTAATAGCATTTAATAGTCCTAGAAATTTTTTGAAAATATCTATTTTCATCTCTGCATATATCTTATATCCGGGGGTTAAAGTGGGCCAGAATGATCTGGAATGATTTAACAGTGGAAAAAAAAAAAGTACAACACTAAGAGATGGAGAAAGATGTAAGGATCAGGCATGCATGTTTCTAAACCTTGTGTAAGATTAAGCTTTTACTTGAATGTGCTTGCAAGAGGTACAAGGTCACTGGTGCATCTCAGCAAGGCTAAGGAATATGATTTCAGGAGCAGTTTGACAGAATGAGGATCTCCGCAGTCCACAGAGACCGCAGATTCAAGCTCCTGCTTCTCTAGCTGCTACTCATGAAGTTTGAATGTTGTATGTCCCATGGACCATCCAGAATATGCTGCAGGATCTAGATCTCCAAAGTCACAATGAGCTGGAGCAAATCACTGTTTAAGAGTCTGTTTTGTTTCCTTTGACTATGACAATAACAAAAAAGCATTAGACTGAATTTAAAAAAACAGCACTAAAAAGATTCATGTTTACTGTTCAAAATGTGAACAGAAAAAAAGTTTAAGACAGGATATGAAAGAAAGAGCCTCCCTTTGCTTTTTTACTATTCAGTGGCACAAGGTCAGAAAAATATCTCTTTAAAAAATAATTATCACCAACTTTAAGAACTGAAGTCACAAATACGTCAGGAAAGTTTCTTTATTCGAATGAATGTGAACTTTGGGGCTTATTCCAATAAAAAATGATTTCATTATTTGATTATAATCACAGTCTTATATTTTAATGATTAAAATCTCTAAAGTCTTTTTTCTCCATCTCCATTTGAGTGTGTGTGGTCCCATCAGTCAGATCTGGGCAGCTGGGGACGGTTCACCTTACCGCTGCACAACTGGCATCTCCAGTCTCGTCCTGCGCGCGTGTGTGTGTGTGTGTGTGTGTGTGTGTGTGTCCAGGGGTTTTAAACCCCAGCTGAGAGCAAACATAAAGGCTTTACAGTCATACGGCTATCATGAGGGCTGCTTCTGACCCATACGCTTTAAAAGCATATGCCACAAAGCAAAGCAGGAACAAAAGAAAGGGCAGGAAGAATGTGATGTTATTCTCACCTTTTATTAAAGAGGTTATTAGGAAGCTGGCCAGTGTGACCCGGTGACATGGTGCCTTGATTTGAGAATAGCAGTCTCAGTACTAATTCATCTGATATTGTTGTAGGCAGTGAAGTATTAGCCGCATCTGTCAGCATTATCCCAGATCAAAGGCAGGAGTCAGTAAGTGATGCTAATTATTTCATTCCTGGAAGGCGTGCTGTAACGTTGTCTGTAGGGGGACAGATGGTGAAGTCTTGCTGGCATCTGCAGCAGCTGCTCTCTTAATCAGACAGACCACTGGCTCGCAATAGTTGCCACACTTGCTTTTCTATTAGAATTTATTTGACAACACCGTCGCGTTGTGTCATCCATCCTTTTTTTCCCCTTTTTCTAGGTCAGTTTTATAATAGTTGGTCAAGCCAAGAAGTGGATCGGCTATAATCTAAGCCCATGACTCCTGCACAAAGACCTGGGGGCACCAGATTAGTTGATTTGACTTTTCATGTTTATATTATTAATACTAAGTAAAGTTTAGGTTGCAGCTAAACAGAACCATCCCCCATCTCAGTTTCTATTGGGATCATCACAGGTTTGGGGCTATGACAGTACAGAACAGTATTTGCTCTCTGGAAAATGTTTTATCCTGTAAGAGGAATAAATGCCAGCTGAAATACCTGTTTCTCACCCTGTCAGGTAATAAATCACTAATTGAAACATGGCTGTAATACACAGTACATCTCAGCAGTTGTTTATCCATACTGCCAATATTTTCATGGGGAATTGCATTCAGACAGCAGTAGGCCAATGTCTGGAATTTTCCATAATCAAAAGTTTGTCCATCTAAAGTGCAAAAAATATTAATCATTGGCATTTTAAGTGTTTGCTTATGATGTGAAAGGCAAAAAAATAAAAAATAATCTCCTGGTAAAAAAAATACTACTTCACTGTAGCATATCGTTCACAGAAAGTGCTGAATTGGGACTATAGAGAAACAAGCACACCTCAATTGAAGGACACGCACAGTACTGAAATACATTCCCGATCCAAACACTGAACCTCCCGAGTCTGCGAAATTGCCACAGTTTGCACAACACCCCAAAACATTCTGCTGAGACAAATAAAACAGCAGGAAAGCTAGCTGTGGGCCGATGAAGCTATAATGCATTCATCATCATTACAGCATCTGTCTCGCAGACAAAATCACGACTGCTCCGATGGACATATAGGGATTCATATATAAGTGTGCAAAAATCCCAAATGCATGTTCAAATTCACAGATGCGATTTTCACACATACTAAACTGCATGAGAGCAAACGTGTACTCCTCTGCAGTTCACTGTCTACTCCTGTGTGTGTGGAAATGTGACTGAGTTCCCTTGAGAGCTCATTTAAAAGAGAGAGAAAAAGAGAGAGAGAGAGAGAGAGCTGTCTGACTCAGAGCACAAATTACACAAGAGGTAACCGGGAAACACTAGAGCAGGACTCAACTAGAAGCTCTTCTAGGGAAAGCCGGGAGATTCCTGCTGCATCTGGCTCAGAGATGACATAAACTAGAACTACCACTTTGTAGCTGGAAGCCTCCAGCAACCAGTCGAGCTGCAGTTTGCAGTCACGCCTGTCTAGACTGATATGAGATTTGTAGTGAAGAATAAATTCATTAAGTGGGCACCCAAAAAGTTGTTGTTTGCTTTTGCTGTGCACTTTATTTGGCAGAGCATGCATTTCAAATGTTGCTCGACCACGCTCATTTAATAGTGGGAGGCCAAACTTGTGATTGAGATTAAAATTCAATTAATTGTGCAGCCCTACTGTCCCATGTGTGACCTTTAGCCATGTTTATTGTTTATTCACTAAAGCTAATGGAACCAAATATCCACCAACACTTCTAAGGTTTACTGCTTAATTAGGCATCTCTGTAGACACGCTCTTTCATCACTAATCAATAGCATCTTTAAAGAAGAGCTCAGTGAACCATACACTACTAGATAAAATGACTAATCCCAGTCATCGATTGGATTAAAGGCTGTTTACACATCAGTAGCTCATGGTACCTAGAGATCCATCTATACGGAACACCTAGAGTAATAAAAATAGTATTGTCTGTTCCTCACCTTTAATATCCTTTCCAAAGCCCATGGAGGAGGAAACATTTTGGCCTTTGCTACTGGACTTTTCCTTCATCACATCATCATCACTGGACACGTCACCCGGTGAGCCGATCATCTTCTTCTTCTTCTTCTTCCTCTTTTTGTGGCGTGGTGGCAGCTTTTTAGGGAAGGCAAACATGGGGAAGATGACCAGAAGCATCGCTATGGCACACAAGAGAAAGCCACTCCACCTAAAAGGAAAAGAAAAAAAAAACAACAAAATTGTTGATAACTGAGAAAACGGTTGATCATACCATGCAAAAAAAACAGGCACAAGGAGACGGGCTGCATATTTACCAGTTGCCAACAAAACGGGGGTCATTCTGGTCTATGTTGACTATAGTCTTGGGGTCAACATAAAAGCCGATAAGGACGCCTCCAAGCAGGTAGCCAGCTGCAGGTCCCAGGGCTCCCATCACATACATGATGGCTAGAATAGGCACAAACCGAACAGTCAAAAGTCTGCATAACAAACACTTTGCAGTCTTCTTTAAATGTTATCAGTTATTAGTAAGGTTTGATGGGTGTGAAGCCTGCAGACAGGAAGACAGTAAAGCCTACAAATGTCCACATTAATGCTTAATGACTGAGTGTTCCCAGTGACTGACTGTACCAGACCTGGAGGAGCTGTTCATTTCCTCCAATTCCTCATCCACGATATTTGTAACACCTGCACTGAGATCAGTGGGAACTCTTCACCACCCTTCAGGTAATTTCTCACAGTTCATGAACCCTCTTTAAAAACCGATCTGAGATTTCCGGAGATCTCACAATGACCTGTAGCTCTGACACGCCAGCAGACCTTGTGTGGTTGAAACATTAACTCTCCAGAGTCTAAGACCATCACTTAGAGAGCCAATCATGCTCCGTCACTTTGCTTCAGGACATGGAAAACTCATTAAAGTTAGATAACCTTAGTTGGACAAGTGGAAAAACCTCCTGCAGACATCCAGCAAACATTTACTACTCAGTATGAGGGGGCAAAACTTTCTATAATTACACCTGGAACATTGGCACTAGCTGGGCATGTGGGTGCACATGTGAGAGAATGCATGTGACAGACTGATTAGCGCTTAATAATTACTTTGTGTGTGTGTGTGTGTGTGTGTGTGTGTGTGTGTGTGTGTGTGTACTTGAAAATGTTTCTGTGAATGACAAAATTTGTACTCACATGCAGACTTTGCAGTTACAGATCAAAATAGATACAAGCCATATGCTTCTGTTGCTCCTCTCCTACACATGCACACACACACCTATCAAAATTATCCTGTCTGTTGTTTCCCTGAAGTGTGTGTTCACACATGCTGGTGTTTGTGACAGAGCCTGGGTTTAGCAGGAGAGGCAGCAGGTGTGCCCCATGTCCACACCAGCATCCAAAATATCAAATCTCCTGAGACCAAATGAACGCATCTTCTTAGCTAGATTTTACACACACACACACACACACACATTATCCACCATGTAAGTTTGGTTTTGTCAGAATGGAAACTCAAACACCATTTTATCTCAATCTGTTTAACCAAATGTTTCAGCTGCCATGCCAGCATTTGCATATAGCACCTTCATATTTTCATCCAAGCACTTTGGGTGTTATTGGGCATCATTTCCTGAGTGGATTTGGCCAGCAAAGTAGCAAAAACATATTTCTGAAGCCCAAATCCTTATCAAAACTTAATTAAATCAAGGCTCCCTTGAACAAAAGTACTGAGGAAAAGAGGAAGAGAGGAAAATATTGCTCAAAGGCCTTCAACAAATTCTCTTGCCAACCTAAACCAGATATACACTAACAGTAACACACAAGCACAAAATGTAAGACACCAATTGTCCAGGCTCCAAAGACTCTTTGATAGAAGGTTCTATATAAATATATATATTTTAAAAATGTAACATATTAACGATACACATCTGGAAACACACATGAAACATATATTAGAGCATATAACCATGTGTGTGAGCCTGGAAATCTGTTAAACTTCATTCCAATAAAAATCCTCCCATATCACATTTGATCTTTTTAACTCCTTTCACTTTGCTGTTTCTCATATCCTGCTGGCTGGAGAGTCGATTCACTGCTGCGGTCAAACCATTTGCACAAGGTAACAAGATATTAGCACCCAGAGACAATAAACAATTAATTACAGTTGGCAAGAACAATAAGATGACTTATCACATTTGGTCCACCTTGAAATTAAAAATCTATCACAAAACCTAAAGCTGTTTCCACACATGAATTCTGGGAAATGCAGTTTAAACCACTGAGTGAAGGTGTTGGTCAACATTATTTTAACTACTGCAGGATGGGCTGCAGCTATTTGCCAGTAGATTGGTATCAGCGTAAATGAGTAAATGAATAAATGAATAACTACACACAACTAATGTTAAGGAACTCTGTTTACTTCTTGTATGAATGAATATACACAAGAAGTATATATAGCAGCTGGAATGGTAGTGGTAGTGGTACCATAGTGGTAACATTATAGTCTTTGGAGCTGGAGGTTGGGGGTTCGAATCCCGACCAGGGTGTACTTCCAGTAAGGGTCCCCAGGCTAGACCCCCCATGGTAACTAAGCCTACCTCGGAATATGAGCGAGAGATACGTGATACGTGACTGAAGCCATACCGGCTCAGACGTCGCCCGGATTAACAAGGTCCGCGTCAGGTGTTGAGGCATTCTGACGATAAGTGGGCTACTGGAACTAGAAAGTTACGGCATAAGTGGACACGAGATGAGAACCGGGAACTGTTGGAATGCTACAGTGCTACTACACATGTTCAGCGAGAGGGGTTACATGAAGAGGATCCTTTGAAACCCAACATCCAAACTGAGAGCAAAACAACTTGTGGCTCAGTATTCCAACATAAGAAGGAAGCAGTTGCTATCACAGCTAGAGATTGATGAGGTACAACACAAATGCTATAGCAAAGGGGGAGCCAGGAGCGAGGAGATTTCATCATCCCCACACTCCGAGATTGGGTACCAAGCCCCAGTAATAATAACAACAAGTATACTGAATACCTAAGAAGGCTAACTGGACCCCTCGATGCCGACTATGTGAAGTACTCTCTGAAGACCTACTAGGTGCACCACCTGAAACCAATCAGTTGATAACATGGCAGTAATCCTTGAGATGCAATAAGGAGCAGTACCCTCCATGGAAACGACGACTAGAGGCTAAAATCAAGGCAGCACGGAGGGAAGTTAGCCAGCTCTCAGATGAAGAAGAAAGTGGTGCCTAAGAACAACTGGCTGCTGAGGACTGCTTAGAGACTCACAGCCTTGGTTAACCGCCTGAGAGGTGCACAGGTGGCAGGGCAGGGCAACAATATGAGAATATGAGAACAGCACCCTCACCAAGGCTGGAGACAGAGCAATATTGCGTCACACAATACCAATGCTCAGTGGCTAGTGGATCTAAGAGCAGATCACAGCAACCTCCCTGAACGGGCCCCAGTAACCATCACAGTGGCAGACATCCAAGAAAGAGTCCCACATATGAAGAGCTGGACAGCACCAGGCCCTGATTTGATTCACACCTACTGGCTGAAGAAGCTAACTGGGGCTGCTAGAGGCTAAGACGGTCCTGATCCACAAGGACCCCCAGAAGGGAGCAGTCCCATCCAACTACAGGCCCATAATCTGCCTCAGTACAACTCCTGTCAGGCATCATAGCAGCTAAGATGAGTAGGTATACAGCACAATACATGAGTGAGGCCCAGAAAGGGATAGGCAGAGAGACCAGGGGAGCTACTAGTAGACATAGCAGTCACTCGAGAGTGTAAGACCCGACTGACCAACCTGTGCACTGCCTGGATTGACTACAAGAAAGCCTATGACTCGATGCCGCACACATGGATCCTGGAATGCCTAGAACTGTATAAGGTCAACAGGACCCTAAGAGCCTTCATCAAGAACTCAATAAGGTATGTGGAGAACACTAGAGACAAACTCCAAGCCCATCGCACAAGTCAACAACCAAAGATATGCCCTGTCCCTGCTGCTGTTCTGCATAGGCCTGAATCCCCTCAGCCATATCATCAAGAAGACTGACTATGGAATGGAGCAACCATCAGCCACCTCATGTAAATGGATGACATCAAGCTGTATGCAAAGAGTGAACGAGATATCGATTCACCGATCCATACCACCAGGATCTACAGCAATGATATCGGAATGTCATTCGGACTGGAGAAGTGTAGTCGGGTGGTAACTAAGAGAGGAAAAGTAGTCAGAACTGAGGGGATTACACTACCAGAAGGCAAAATTGCAGACATTGAGGACAGCTACAAGTACCTTGGAATCCGACAAGCAAATGGAAACCATGAAGAGGCCGCTAGGAAAGCTGCTACCTCCAAGTACCTGCAGAGAGTAAAGCAAGTCCCGAAAAGTCAGCTGAATGGGAAGAACAAGATCCGGGCTATCAACACCTACGCCCTGCCAGTTGTCAGATACCCTGCTGGGATAATAGGCTGGCCACAGGAGGAAATAGAAGCCACAGATATTAAGACAAGAAAGCTCCTTACCATGCATGGAGGGTTTCACCCCAAATCCAGCACCCTGAGACTGTACGCTAAGCGGAAGGAAGGTGGCCAAGGACTAGTGAGTGTCAGAACCACTATCCTAGATGAAACAACGAAGATCCATGAATACATCAGGATCATGTCCTTAGTGAGTACCTCCGGCAGCAGAAACCCAAGGAGGAAGAACAGGAACCATCATGGAAGGACAGGCCTCTGCAGGGCATGTACCACCGGCAGATAGAAGAAGTGGGTGACATAGAGAAATCCTACCAATGGCTGGACAAGGCTGGACTGACAGACAGCAAAGAGGCACTAATCATGGCAGCACAAGAGCAAGCTCTGGGCACAAGATCGATAGAGGCTGGGGTCTACCACACCAGACAAGACCCCAGGTGCAGCCTGTGCAGAGATGCCCCTGAGACAATCCAGCACATAAAAGCAGGATGCAAGATGCTAGCAGGCAGGGCATACATGGAAAGCCATAACCAAGTGACCGGTATAGTATACAGGTACATCTGTGCCAAGTATGACCTGGAAGTCCCGAGGACAAAATGGGACATGCCCCCAAGGGTGGTTGAGAACAACAGAGCTAAGATCCTGTGGGACTTCCAGATATAGACAGACAAACTTGTGATGGCTAACCAACCAGACATCGTAGTGGTGGACAAACAAAGGAATAAGGTCGTAGTGATAGACGTTGCAATACCAAGTGATGGGAACATCAAGAAGAAGGAACACGAGAAGCTTGACAAATACCAAGGGCTCAAAGAGGAGCTGGAAAGGATGTGGAAGATGAAGGTAACAGTGGTCCCCGTGGTAATCGGTACACTTGGGGCAGTGACCCCCAAACTGGGAGAGTGGCTCCAGCAGATCCCTGGAACAACATCCGAGATCTCTGTCCAGAAGAGCGCAATACTGGGAAAAGCTAAGATACTGCGCAGGACCCTCAAGCTCCCAGGCCTCTGGTAGAGGACCCGAGCTTGGAGGGAACATAGACCGCCCACAGGGGGCAAGCTGGGATTTTTTTTTTTTTTAGTATACTGAGCTAGATATTTGGTGATTTAAAGAATCTATATATATATATATATATATATATATATATATATATATATATATATATATATATATATATATACATACACACACACACACACACATATACATATACATAAAAGATTCTTTAAATCACCAAATATCTATCTCAGTGTCTGTCTTAAAAATACTTGAAGTGTGACTTTAAGTGTGACTCTTGCAACTAACAATTAACGAAGTAAAATTTTCTGTCAAATGTCCAAAAATGCAGCAAAGTAAATCAGCAAATCTGTAATTTAACAAGCTTTTTATAAAAGTATACAAAAGTGTATAAAAGTAGAACTAAATGACTAGTTAAGGTGGATATTTTTGGAGAGGACTGCAACAGATAAATCTCTCATAGAGCTTCCAGTTGCCCCAAATATAACACAACACAGTTTAAGCACATTCTGGCTTGAGTCACAAATACACCAGGTGCATCCAACCAGCGTGTTGTTATGCAAAGGTTAACCACCAAGAATGGTCCTTTGATTGCCCTCCAAACTCCATCCTCCTCATTCGTGGGGGGCCCAGCCAGGATGGCCATATTTTATCCCTTTTGGGAGATTGCGCAAGTCTGTCCTGCTACTCCATCCATCACGTTAACAGTGTTGTGCGATCAAAGGACAAGGGGTGTGTGTGTGGGGGGGGGGTCATAAACTGTGCCTTACTCGTTGCCCTATCCTGCCCACTTGGCATAGATCTGAGATAGTTCAGGATCAGCAGGTTGGAATGAAGGGATTGGAGGGCCGTGTCAGGCCTGAAGGGCGGCCAGGGCACAGCCATCGGATTGAGGAATATGCTGGCACAGCAGCAGCGCTCCATCAAACACACACACGAACAACACATGCTGCGGTGGCAGACATCAGTGGACTGCAGGGGTGCATGCCAATGAGGAACGCATGGCGCCCACATGCTCACTTCACTGAATTACGCAATAGACCTTCACCTGCAGCACGTGAAGGACAATACATTAAGACTTGATGCTTTCTACACGTGTAGAGGTAATGGATTAGGAGCGCTGCATTGCAGTTAGTGTATTTTCACCCTTATGCTATACAAAGTCGGCATCTAAATCATCTACACAAATGATCAGTCTGACTTTCTGTAGGTTGAGGTAATGTTGTATGCATCAGACATGCAATAAAAGATACAAACTGAGGATGTAGTCTAACTGCATGCAAGTCAACATACACAAAATGCAACATCAAAGAGAAAATACAATCATCTCTGCACTGAAAGCAGCTCAACAAGAAGCACAGTGTTTCAGTTACATCTCAGTGTCTTCAATGGCATTCAAGGTCAGCTCTCCCTGCATCTTAAAAACATTAAATCTAATGTGCATTCACCCGTAGGCGTGACAGCGGAGAGGCAAGGTGCATTTAAGGGTGAGAGTGAAGGAGGAGTGAGGTTAGAGTTTTAAACTGCTTCACTGACACCAATTTAGTGGTTCAGCTCCAGTGTTTGTGATGGATGGACACAGCGGTGTCAGGCAAAGAGAAGAGAAGATTTCCTCAACAATAATCCAGAAAGAGAAAGGCAATAAAGCAAGACACAGAAAGAAACTAATTCTATGCCTCTAGCAGCCAGTCAAGCAGGAGTTTACATTGGTGTCTGCTCAGTCTTGTAATGCACACAGTGACAACTTATCAGTGTTACCAGTTCAGTATCTGACCAAATGTGATGTATGGTCACAATATCTGAGATGGAGAGTGAGAATAAAGAGTGAACATCAAGAAACAGAAGGAGTGCAAAAGAAAAAGAGCTGGGCTGCAGTCTGTGGTGACTGATCCTGCTGTGTAACTGAGTGATAAAGCTTGCTCAGCAGCATCCCTCTTACATCTAACCTTCAGGGACCAGTTTCTGCTCTGTTGTCTCTGCTCTGCCTCCTCCGCACTCCGTTAGCTGCCGGTTTCTTCTGATTCTTTGTATTCATGAGCTGCAGTGACTCATTTACAGCTCATAGGAATGAATGAACATGAAAGAGAAAAAGAGGAATGAATTGAAAGAATTGAAGGAAGGAACTGCACTCGATCTTGTGGCGTTTCTGTTTTTATGCTGCTATCTTTGGTAGTTACCAAGGCACCTAGCTGCTTGTATGAAGAGAATGGAATTTCAGACATAAAAATGTAATGGCTTCTCTTGACATTCCATCACCCCTGACCTCTCCTGACCTTGTGTTCTCCTCACCCCTCACCAGTGAGACTCAGCCAGAGCAGCAGAGGATGCAGAGCCACAGGACCTGATGAGAAAGCACATTGCACCTAATGAAGCAACTCCCTGGTGGTCAAACTAATTAGCAGAGATTAATGATTTGATTCAAGCACATTGACGAAATAAAAGGACGGGACTTTCCTTGACAGTGAAGTTAAAAGGTCGAAGCTGCAATTCACACAACTCCATACATGATGAAACCAAACTATGTGAGCGCATTGATGTTTACATGCAGCCCAAGGTGAAAACCTTATTTGTTTTGGAATTTATTTCTCTCTTGTGACTGTCCTGCAATAAAGGCTGTAGAGGTATGAGCCTTGCTCTGTAATCCCCCTCTTTCCAGCTCTTTGGCTGGAGGCTTTGTTTCAATGAATTATGTCAGCGCTTCACCTGGCCATTAGCCTACACCGCTCAGCCAGCCTCTAAACAAGCCTGGGAATGGATAGCAGGCAGCAACTGAACGACCTTGGATTTGTTTTCAGCGTATTACGTGGGAGCTGCCTAATCTCTAAAAAAGATGTCACATTGTCTTGTGTGCATTACTTGAGCTGTGCCATGTTGATTTATGTGGCGTTATGCTTCCTACATTAACTGTTCACTCTGCCCTACAATAACAATTGATTCTCACACCTGCTGTACAGCAGAGGGGAAAATATGAATGAGGCATTCTACTTTATTTAATAACAGACAATTTATGTGATATGTCTGCACAGAATTTTGATTTGTTGCACCGTAGAGTTCCTACAGCTCTTTGGAAAAGTGTAGCAGCAGGTTTTTGATAAATGATCTATGCAGCGGCTGCTGTTAGAAAAAAGAGTCACAGAAGGGGAACGCTGCTCTATGTATCCCTGGGTTATGGGGATCAGTTCAGTCATGTGACCTCCTCTCCAACCCCCGAGAGACAAGAGGAGGAAAAACACAATGAAATAGGGGAATGACGGCATTGTCATGACAACTTGCTGACATAGCAGTGTCTTCTTACAAGTCCTAACCTTACAGTTTCACCCAAAGGGCACACATACACAAACGCACACAGAGTGAGGCCGCTGGGACAAACTGCTTTAATATGCATGAGTTATTTATACAACACACACACACACACACACACACACACACACACACAAAAAGGCTTGCATCTCCAAATCCATTTGCTATGCGTTGATGCATCATGTTGTGTTCCCAATTATATTGAAGTTCACATTCGTTGGGGGATGAGTCCCCTCTGCAAGATTATGCATGTTTTTGCATTTAGCCCCAGGTGAATAATGTGGAAAAAGTTCTCTATAGGTTCTTGCACAAGTGCTTCCAGTCAAATAAGAACAGTCAGGCAGGAGAATGAAATGGAAATCAAGAGACATGCATGAACAGAAACAAAAGTGTACTGGTGGCAGAAATGCATGAGAACAATTATTACTAACTCGAACACACACAGGATATGATGCATTTCCACATTCAGCCTGTTAGTTATATTGCCGGTCACCAGTTTTGCTCAGCAAACACAGACAGACTACTTATTAAATTCAAACACTGATAAACACAAATAGCTGGCAGATCCTGTTTCTGTGATAAAATGTGCATCTGTGTGTGCCACCTAAACAAAGCGCAGCCTCATTCAATTGCATAGCTATTCTGAATATTATATCTGGACTTGATTAATGATGCAGCGTTTGTTTTGAAAATGTTATCGGAAATCTGATACACATATTCATCTTTATATTTAGGGAATATTTAACAGTGTTAGCACTATAAATACTCTAAATACTCTAGATTGTGAGGCAACCTAGAGTATCACTGTGAACAGTGGATGATAACATGCTGAACAAGCAAGAATTTTAGTCTTTTAATACTTTGATACAGTTTTTAATTCTGTTTTTCATTTGAATTCATATTCAGGTGCAGGAAGTGGTGAAGAGTTTAATGGATTAAGTGGGAAACTTTGATCTAGCAGTACAGTAGCACAGGCGGGTACAGACCCAGACCAAAGTCTTTACTGAGAACCTTGTGAACAGCATAATCAAAGCCGTCCTGACTGAATCAACATTCAGGCCACCCATCAGACTTCTGTACCACTTTACCTCCAGGCATTACTCTGTAAGCCCCTTAAGCAGAGACATGACAAGTCACAAGGAGCATTAAGAACTTGATCAGCATCTCAAGCCTGCCTGCCTGCCTCCATCCCTCCCTCCTTTTTCTATGTTCTGTTTCTGTACAACAAGCTACCACCCCCATGACCTTTTGGGCAATCCATCTGTGACATGGCATATGTAGTGTAAGACACCATACAGGTAAGTGCAGGACCATTCATAAATATTCAATACATGCTGCAGTTGAGTGAAACAGGTGGCATCACTCAGAAATTGTGTTCTCTGTTATTACGCGTCATAGCACAGCTCTTCATACTGTATAGTGCAGGAAAACTTCAAACTGTAATGAATTTTTCATGCAAGCGGCTACATGCAGGGGTTCCCCAAGCTCATTTTGCAAAATCAAATATTTAGAAAATGAAAGAAAAGAGAACGAAGGGCTTTTCTCTATTTTTAGCATTTTCTCAGCTGCAGCAGAGAGCCTGAGGTACAGTAGTCAGCCAGCTAGTGAGGCAACACTTGTACCAGCCATGCATACACTTTTATTTATTCATTAGTATTAGGCATAAGAAAAGCAACCTAAAAGATGGACATAAAGGATATTAACTATTTTATTTAGAGTGTTAGCAAAGTCTGCAACGAAATTGTGGTTGCAGCACATAAGCGCTTTCCCGAGGGACCTGATTCACCCAACCACTGCTTCACATTAGTGTGCATTAGTGGCATCAGACCCTACTTCTGACACCATTTGACCATTTTCTGCTGATTCCATTGCTGGCCTAAGGCTTCTAGACCTGCACTGGCAGCAGAAGTCCTCAAATCTGCAGCTGCTGATCTAGAAAAATCTACTCAGGGGGCTGAAGGGATTGGATGGGGAGAAAAAATAAATCTCAAAATCATCTGAGAACATGTCAAACTCAGCAAATAATGCACATCACGACTGAGCTCAGTTGCCCACTCTTCCATAATGCATTGAAATGTATGCCTAGGCCTCTAATGCAGTAATGCATGGAAAAACAAATCTGATTAAGTAGGAGTTCCTTTCTTAGAACCACCTGCCATTTACCTGAACTGTATTGCTGTTATTTATTGGTGACTAATGTGCACTGACTGTTATTTTTGCAAAATAATCAGTATTTATTTTGCCCTCCTCCCTTCAGGCAAACATGAAAAAAGCTGTGGTGAAAAACCACTGTGCACATTTGCATTTGTTTAATACTTATGAGTAAGCCATGATTCACTTCTGGTTTAACTGTTACACTTCAGCAATTGCAAGGGAATTTTTGTGAATGCTGTTACAACAGAAACCTCCTTCATCACACTCCACCCTTGTGACAAGCCAATCAAACCAACACAGTTCTCTTTAAATGGCTTAGCGATGAAATGCCATTCAAAGGCAGCGCTCAAGAGAAAGGTATTAATTCCACTGCGCCTCCTCCCTTTCACCTTACTTTACTTACTCTCAGAAGACTTTCACATGCTTCCACGTTTAGCTTAACGGTCTAATCCATCATCTACTTTGGATTCTCCTCTTAATCTTTCTTTGTGACTTCTTTCATTCCCTTTACGAGATTTGAAAAGAAAGAATACAACTTATTGTTTATCCAAGACTAAATGTTAATAATTAATTAGTGAAAAGTTTTTTTCAATGTATTTATTGGTGATGAAACCTTCTGTAAAAGGTAACAAAAAGTACCTTGCAAATAATCAGAACATTATACCAAGGCAGTCATTACTGTTGAGACTTATTTATTTATTCACTGTTAAGTCAGCAAATTTCTATTCCAGGTTTGGATTAGTTGGCAGATTTATGAGATTAATGGTACAATTAAAGCCTGTAAAAGTCTGTCTAGGCAACGGTGCTGTGCTGTGACATAAAGAACCTTCTGATCAGAACTGTCCAGGACATTTGAGGAGACCTTTACAGTACCTCCCTTTCATTCCTCCCTGCCAACAGAAACAGGGGAGGGCTCCAAGATCTAGCATGAAACACAACAAGCTGTGTGCATAGATAATGTTCCAGCATTTGAGAGGGTGGCAGATAATCTTTCAGCTGATGAGTGGCCATGAATGAGGCATCTGGGCCGAGGACAGAACCACATTGCACTTGGTGAAGCTGTGAGTTCATTACAGCAGCAAGTACGGACGGGGGTTAGCTGGCACCTGCAGCTTTTCAGCTTCTCTCAGTGACAGACATGGCACGGCAATCTGCTCCATGGTTCTAAAGCTCTGCCCACCCTCCCCAAAAGATCTTCAGGCAAAACCACTTCTGCTGCTCCTATAAACCACAAAGAACGCTCATTCCAACTTGAGAGCTTATTAAAAAAAAAAAGTTTTGTTCATACTTAAAACATTTTAATAGTTAAAATTCTCCGCTTTATATTGTAGTGACTCATCAGACACTGTAGGCTTATTCATAAACAGAAAAATTCTGCTATTTTTCTTCCTGCAGGTGTGTTTTGCAATTTACTGCCATATAAGAGACAATTGGATTTATGGGTATGTTGAGGGATGAGAGTCTATTTAATGAGCTCTTAACCATGAACCGCATCGTGTGAATATAACTAACACGAAAGAAGAAGGCAAGAGGATGTAATGAATACATGGCACAGCCATGCTTTTATTCAGATTTCATTAATTTGGTGTTACAAAAGTAAGGAAAGGACTGTGCTCTGTAGCAGTGCCTCCTACACACTGTGGCAGGAAAGTATGAAGCCATACTTGACATTGATGATGAGACTTTTCTGCCCTGTTTTGTTTTCTTTTTTTCAAACACTGTATGCTTGCAGGAAAACCAAGTGCACAGCTCTCCTGCAAACACTTACCCACACTACCAGCAACTCTCAAAGCCCCAAATCTCACCCACCCCCCAACTGCAGGTGCACACTCATATATATATATATATATATATATATATATATATATGTGTGTGTGTGTGTGTGTGTACTCCCCTCCCCCAGGCAAGCACCCTGCCAATTCTGAACAACTGCTGTCTCCCCAATCACACCCAGAGCCTACTGACTCCTTAAAACTAGGCCCCCAAAATGAAACAGGAACAAAAGTGTGAAAATTAACATTATTGCAGGAAGCTTGGGAAAATAACGTTGCATAAAAGCATCTGTGTTAAGCAAAGGAACCCTCCATCGTACCTGTATGCCCTCCCCAACCCACTAACCTCCCCACATAGAGCAAACAGCTGCTGCCAGCATCTGAGGACGACTCTTGTCAAAACACTGCTTCTTCAGTGAACTGTATCACAGTTACATGTGTAGCCTATTAGTCTGTGTTGCATAATGCACAACCAGATTAATGCTACATTTACTGGCATAACACAGCCTGGCAGCGTCGCCGTGAGAGACAGATGAATGTGCACAGCAAAATTCACCCTCGTCTGTACGCCTGTCAGGCAACGTTTTTGGCCATAATGCATTATTTTTTTGGCGCTTAAGCATGCGTGCAAGCATGCGCGTGTGTCCAACAGGGTTAGGTCAGAGAGTGTTTAAAGCCATCCATCTCCTTTAGAGCTGGGAAGCTCAACATAAGATTTTAATGTTAGACTCAATGTCATTAAAAGAAGACAATGTATATGAAAGCCATTAAATGAAACTAATGAATACGGCACTAAGGAGGAAAAGAAATCTGCTGGATATTAGTGTGGATAACAGTATTTGTTAACAGCATATTTTTGAGCAACAGCGCATTTTTCATAAATAGCACAAGTTCTTTTTTTTTTTTGTTCTCCACATGCTCTTGCACTTATGTAAATCCCATTAACACTTCTCCCTCCAGCTACCCTCCCTCGCTCACACTTCATCTGAGAAGCACAGGGGTCAAGGAGAACAATAGCCAGTCTACCGCTAAGAGGGTACAACAATGGAATGGAGTGAGACTTTCTTTTTCCCCACCCTGTCTCTGTAGCAAAGCAACACTCCTAAAAACACCCTGAAGGCTGCATCAACATGGAGTTTGCAATGTGGGAAGCAGAGAAGATGCACAAGAAGGGCGTGGGGGGTGCAATTTAACTTGATGTGGACGTACAGTTCCTGGCGAGCGTAACCCTGTGATCCCAAGAGAGGAGTCACTTACGTCGAAAGCCAAAGCAGCTCCATCTGAGATTGTGTCTTTCTGAGAATACTAAATGTGCTAGCAGCAGTACCCTCTGTTCCAAAGGCCATCACAGGATATACTGCACCCGTGGTAACAAACATCTGGCAATTACTGACGGCAATTCATTTCCGGACTGGACAAAACAAGCAAAGGAAGGGCATGTTTTTCAGAGTTATGATTAGCTTAACCATAGAAAATACACAAAAATGATTTTGAATGTTTTCAGCCAGCCAAGATGAAAATGAAGAGGACATCTGAAGTGATGTGGTCACTTACTTTTTTTTTTTTTTAATTACTGTAAGCAAAAACACTTTCAAAGAACAGCAAGATGTGACAGCTCAGTGGATCATGCTGTATGTATGCATATATACATATATAATTTTAGCCTATATAAAGAAACTGGATATGCCTGTGCTCATGTGGTAGGATGGGGCTTAAAACAGAGAGGGGAGAGCTGCAGGAGAAGCTTACTGCCTGTTGCTCAGTTAAATCATTAATTAGACATGAATTGGATCCAATTGTGAACAAGTTACTTAACAGATGCCAAGGATGTAAAAATCACACAAGGAGGCATCTATTAATTATATTATACCCATAATACATAAACCATAAAATTAGTCAGCATAAAATTCAAGTCTTGTTTTCTATTATCAATGTTCCCAAGCCCTGACAGTGTTTCTGTGCACTGAGTCTACCCACATCAAAAGGTGTTCTGAGACATTTTTTTTAATTTCAGCTGGAGCCAAAAAGGAGTCAGGGATCAATGAGGATGTGGTGGAACAACATGCACCAAAGAGGCAGCAAGAACAAAGCAAGCATTTCTTTCCTGCATAGCTGAAGACAAAAGGACTTTTTGCATTCTTCACATCACAAAAAAAAAAAAAAAAACCCTCTTGTGGCATTTCCCCAGGAACCTTCCCACACTGTCAAAACAACTGGACACCACACTGAAAAACAGCCACTGGTCAATGAGGTTGAGCAATAAATACAATACACTACCTTCGCTGCGCTTAAAGCTTCCGCCACTGGAATCAAACTATTGCACTCACTTTATTTTTTTCACATCACTCCTTCTTTTTTTGCACTATAAAGATTTTGAAGCACACATTGTCATCAGTAGCATAGCCACACAGAGGTCAGTGGTTCACAGGGGAGACATAGTAATAGCAGCCCTGCAGTGTGCAGCTATAAAGGTTGCCTGCTCCTGAGTAACCCTGCAGGGCTTACAGGATGGTGTGGAGGGAAAGGGGGGCAGCTTAATTTAAACCCTCCACAAGACTAAGCCTAAAGGACGGTGATGAAACAAGACCAGTCTTCGTTCTATGTGTGCCAGCTTCTGACAGATCAATGTGTACCCTAAACTGATCCTGAAACCTGAGCCTGTCAGCCTACAGGGGCAGAGAGTGGAGGACTAGAGAGTGGCGGGGAGAAGTCCGGTTCTCTGGGGACTTCAAGTGTTTGTCTATGTGCACAACCTGCATTTGCTTTGGCTGCTGCTAAGCAGAACAGGACACACAATTTAATGAAACTGACTGAGCGAGCACAGAAAGAGACATGCCGGGGCCACGAGTGATAATCCAGCATCATGAAAAATAAAAACACAGTGAGGTTTTCACCGTAAACTTACAGTTCATTCCTCTGTTTCCTAAGCTGCAGGGCACACACGCTGCACACACTTCAGGAGAAAGACTGAGAGCAACTGTTCTTTCTAAATTTGTCAGTAAACACACCCCTTGTGCCTATGTGAGCATTTGTGTGCGTACAGTGCAGACAGGACTGCTGTTTAGGCTTCTCCTTATAAACTGGGCACCACCGCTTTCACTTCTTATTTATCCTCCACGGTCCCACTGCGATAAGCAGAGGCTTAACACATGGTTTCCATAAGTGCCCAATAAAAAATTATTAACGCAAAAAAACACCAGTAATGCACACTGGGATGTAAGTTTCAGAGACCTCTGCACTGCAAACTACAGTACTTAATGCGGAGGCCGTGGGGATGTCAGCCAGAAAGAATCAATTAACCTTATCCTGCATGTAAAGCAGGTAGCTAGCTACAAGCACCTTTGTATGCAAAGAGACAGCAAAGTCTAGACAGTGAAAGGTTATTAAAGAACAACGGAGCATAAAGAAAAGGTTGTAATATCAGTGCTTTTTTTTTTTATTGTAAGCTGAGCTCATGCACAACCTTTGACAGGTAATGTGGAATGCAGAATGCAGTAAAGCCAAAGCTGATCTCTCAAGTCACGCCATATCCGTCCTCATTTACTGCTTCTCTTCATCATTAGCTTGTAAATCACTGAGGCCACAGGACCAAGCCACTTCCCACAGGCTGGTATGGATCAAATAGTCAAAGACAAACAATTGATTATTTAGATCTGTGGATCTCTGTGCAGACATTGTTTAAAAAAGCAGAAACCCTCTCCTGTCGCCTTCCTTTTTATCTTCTCTTTTCCCCTCACCCACAACCAGTCAACGCAAATGGCTGTCCCTTCCTTAGCCTGTTCTGCCGGAGGGTACTTCCTGTTAAAAAGGAGTTTTTCCTTCCCACTGTCACCTAAAGCTTGATCATAGGGGATCATGTGATTGTTGGGGTTTCCGCTCTAATATTGCAGGGTCTTTACCTTTAACTGTAACGTGATTTGGTGCTATAGAATTTAAAGCTAAATGAACTGGATCGAAACAAGAACAAAAGTGTCTCCAATACGTCTTTGCGAATTGTTATTCCGCCACACAACAGCATCCACTGCAGCGAGCCACCTTCACACAAATGAAATGGCTTCTCAGACAAACGTTCACCATAGTAACACCAAGAATGCTGTTTTAAATCTGTCACAGCCAAAGGAGAGAGAAGACGAAGGAAAGCGGTGGGCACGGCGTTACTATAAGTCTCAAGCCACCAGATCTTATCTTTATAAGACACAGGTGAACAGCAACACTAATCTGCCTATGATATTACCCCAGTGATGTGAGGCTGGAGCTGAGTAGTAGAGTGATGGGCCCTACCATGTACGCATGCAGACACAAAGACACGCATCATACATTCACTCTTACACATATGCATGCCTTCTCTCTCTCTCTCCAAGGACACCAGAAGTACCCTTCAATGTAAACCGCATTGTCCTACAAAAGAGAGCAACTCCTCCCCTTTGAGGCAGAGCAAATTGAGATGGGGTTTACATTAACGGGTTTGGAGAAAGGGAGAAAAGGGGAAAAACCTCCCCTAGATGTGGGTTAGCCTATATCATTACAAAATTAATTTTGGGGTGAAAACATGCAGTCCTGTGGTAAGAGTTCTCATCCTTCCTCTGTTCAGGCTATGGTTACACTCGAACTAACAAGAAAGCAGGATATTACATGATAAGCCATCACCGTCTGGACTCTGAAAGATAAGAAAACTACACCAAAAACTTGGATACAACTGAAACTGAGTTTCCATGGTTATCTGAGTATCTGCAATACAAATCAAGTACATTTTTTCCCTGCTCATCTGCTCCCTCTGACATGTCGGAACATGTCTCTGTTTTCCCAAACAATGCTTTGCTGGAGTGAACAGATTATCCCTTTGCGAGTCCTCCCAAAATAGCCATGAAGGTCATCAGAGCACGTGCTGCTTTTGATGGAAATCTGTGCGAAGGGACGTCTTGAGCATGACGACTCAGGGAGCCTTTCAAGTGCATCTGCTGCAGAATACCATAACACAATGCCGGCAGAGCAAGCTGGTGTCTGAGACTGTTTGTGCCTTGTTTTTGTGGATGGTTCAATAGCTACACTGCATTGGGTCCCTGTGATGAAGGGATCTGATCAATACTGGGTCTCGAGGGCAACAGAGCAAGCAGCAGAGAGGACTGATGCTCCATAAGCTGTGCAATGTTGTAATAAGGGGCCCAGTGTCAGCACTGTGTGGCTAATGATGTGAGTCTATTTCAGTGATGAAATATGCACAAATTTAAAAGTACTAGTAGCCAGGCGCCAGTGAAACAGATGCTCATGCAAACCAGTCAACATATAATGAACGATTTTGATAAGAAAAAGTGGATAAAATAAGCAAAAGGCAAAAGATTATTATCTGGGGGGTTTGAACTGTTATATAAAATAACAATATATTCTCTATATCTCTGAGTGCCATTTTTAAATTCTTTTTCTGATATTTTTAATGTAGACTATCAAAAATGTAATGAACAGCTTAAATGAAACAAAGGTTACTGGGTTAGTGGCCATCTGCCATAGACTGAAGGGCACCCCATGTCCCAGTAACCCAACTACAGAGCACATATAGGATTACTCCAATCATAAGCTACCCCATGGGCTATTTAGAGTATGCAGTATATGTATATAAATCCAATCTAATCCAAGCAAACCTATTAAGAGGCCAGTAAAGCCCCAACATAGATAAATGGGAGGAAAGCTGTAAAGAAATGAATCATTTGAGGAGGAATACAACAACACAAGAACAAAGAAAACAGCCTGCTAACACCTAAAGCACAAGCTTGTCTTTTCTGGCTTCTTTATACACACACATAGCACTATTATATAGAAAACACACGCACACATGGAGGCAGCATTGGCCTATTAATCATAAGCAACCTAGTTCTGCTTCTTGCTACACAAAGTCATCTCTCGTGTGCCTCTGGTCCAAGGTTGATTTTTGCAGTCTCTGGATTTACCTCAGTGTGGTGCAGAGGTCACATGGCGTGGAGATTAAATCAAAAGGACAGAGCATTGGAGGGGTGGAATAAACTCTTAAGGTACTTGCATGCATAGTCAAAACCTGCTGGTGAACATCACAGGACCCAACAAATTAAAAAGCAGTCTTCTAAATCTCTCACAATTTTAAATTAGAACCTTTCAGCCTCAGCCGCCATCCCACCATCCAATCCATTTACAACTGGAATGAAATAAGTTTGGGTAACCGATGCTAATTGTGTTACAATCCACTAACTGTGTAACCCAGCATCTCTGCATTCTTCCAGTCACACTCCAGAATAGCAGTTTAATTGTGAAGTTGTTCAAGTCTAAAAAGCAGTCTGTAAATTACATATTTATTTAAATAAATTCAGCCAGTCTGGGCTCTCTAAAACCAAACAAAGTGCTTTTGTCTTCAAACATAATTCCTTGACTTTTTTTGCAAATGTCAGTCATAAGCAAGGAAAATAAAACTGGATTAAAGGATGAAAGAGATTTATCCTCTCTGACTGCCATGCCTCCTGTTCTACTGCTACTTACCCAGATACAGAGATGCATTTTCTTTCTTCACATTGTCATCCAGGTAGGTGGGCCCCAGGGTGTAGATTGGCGTTGACCCCATGCCCACGAGTATCTGGGCACAGATGAAGAGTGCCACGTACAGGTTGTGCTCATTGCCCTCCTGATCGCGAGGGCACGATGTCACATCAAGCAGTTCACGGCCACTGTTGTTGCCGCTCTGACAGAGGCCTTCGTGGCCTGCTGAGGAGTTCATCTCTTGGATCTGGTAAGGTGGTGAGATAAAGTGGGGAAGGGAAAACAATGCTGCGCCTACAGCAATCACAACACCCCCCACAGCCAGCCAACGTGGCCTCTGACCTCTTCCGCCAAAGTACGAGATGAAGACAACCACCAGCAAGCTGCCGATGTCGAAGCAGCTGACCAGCAGGCCGGACTCGGAGCTACGCAGGCTGTAGCGCTTCTCAATGGTGGTGATGACACTGCTCAGGTAGCCCGAAACCATCAGGGACTGGATGAAGGTCAGGTAGCACATGCAGAACAAGAAGCAGCGCGAGTCGCTCAGGATGACCCGGACATACCTTCTGGCTGGGATGTGGATAAGGCGGGTGAGAGAGAAACCAAGGTTTTTGCCGCCGGAGCTTGTGGTCCTGTGGCCCTCCACAGGCAGAGAGGTGCTGAGCCCCACCATGCTGGACACAGAGGGGGAGAAGTCTGTTCTGGAGGAGGGGGACTCTGCCTGACTAGAGTCCGGCGTTTTAGGCTGGAGCCCGCCACTGTCCTCCACGGCCACACAGGTCTGGGCTGTGATGACCAGCCGAGACTCAGCAGGTTTGCCATCCTGTTGACAAGGACCATTCAGGATGGGTAGACTTTTGGATTTGAAGCAGTTCTCTGGCTCCATGTATTGGTCCTGGAGCTCACAGATTTCCAGAGACTCAGACAGATCACTCCCAGTTTCATCATTGTCCGATGAAGCCATGGCGCAGCTGGAGTTTCAGCTTCAGTCAGCCCCTGGCTGCGCTGACAAGTCTGCCAGTCAGTAACTAGTGCCACATGAGGACAGCATGGAGCTGCTGCAGGGCTGTGCGCTGGAGAAAGGACTGCCCTGCCAGTGAGACTGAGGCAGAGTGAACTCCTCTAGTTGCGTGAATGTTTTATTCCACATCCCTACTTACAGCAGCGCTGCTCTGTCACAAGTAGCCTCCCTCAAAGCAAGGCATCAGGCTCCTAATACGCTTACAAGCCACTAAACAATCCTGATAGTGGTGGCTTGACTGGACACAGAAAAACATCACCTTCTTGAACTAAAAACCTGAGGTTATCAGCGGAGTTATGTACTGACAACAAATTTTCTATACGATTCAAATGTAATCAATAACACAAAGATGCTGTCATAATGATTTTCTTATCTAGGATCCTATGTTGATGCTGATTTTTTATGGCTCTTTGTTAGATGGCAACACTGCATCAAAGCTTTCTTTTTTGTTTCCTTTGTCCCACTGCTGTGCAGCATCCTAGACACACAAAACAAAACACAAAAATGGGAAAGAAAAAGATTATCAGGAATAGCTACTTCCAAAGTGGATACATTTATACAGGCCTAAATACAGAATACAACCCTTTTCTCTTCTGTCAGTCTGGTAATACAGTACATTTACACAGGATTATACAAGTCGTCTTGTAAAGCTTAACCTCTACATAAGGCAAGAAAATATTTCATAACAAAAAGAAAAATAACCCACACAAGCAAACACTGGTGTCAAACTGTCGCGGCGGTTAGGCGAAATAAAATGCAGCTCTCCTTTGTCAAAAACGAGAAATATAGCAAGAGAACAAAAGACCATGCTGTCCACAAACGTCTCAGTCATGACTTTGAAAAGAAATAAAAACCCCGATTCAACCCCGAAAAAATATTACTGTATTGAAGCTCAAAATAAAAACCCTCCACCTTGACCTAAACGACAAATTAGTATTTCTTATAACTTTAATGAAGAGCTCAGAGGCTGGAATACTCACACAGGACTGAGGGAGGTAGCCTGTTGTTCTCTACGGAGCAGCCACACAGTGAATCTGTAAGATGCGGAGGACTGCTGCTGTTGGGATGCTTTCAGGGACTGTGGGAAAGTGCGTAAATCAGAGTTTAGAGACTGTAACAGTGCAGAGAACAATATGTGAAAGAGTTCTCTTTTTTTTTATAACGTCAGCTCACAAAATGAGAAAAGATCACTACGCGGAGGTCTTTGTTCCTACTCTATACTCAGTGTTAATATCGCAAGTGAAAATGTCCTCTTTTTAATTCCATAACTGAAATCATTGATTTATTCCGGATTACAGCTATCGACCTGTGAGCTGTAATTTTTCGTCATGCACATAAATCTTAAGGCTGATTATCTCATTTACAACTTTCACAGTGCGAGATAAAATCCAAGGCGGCGTGGGGAAATTAAACGCCTCAAAATGTGCGGGGTGAATTGTTTTTCCCCACACCAGCCCATGCTGGGATTTGTAGTTTCTTTCATAAGTCCAACTTCGGTCCACGTCCCTGCTTAATTATACAAATAACTAAACCGAGTAACAGGGCTGCTTTCAGGTATAAACCACACGGACTACTCCTGTAAAATTTCCTGCATCTACATTTTCTTTAATTCATCTTAGATCGCCCTAATACTGCGACTTCATATACCAGCATGCTTGTCTGCCCATATGGCCACTGGTTTAGTGCACTACGTCATGGGGACAGCTGGGAGCCTTGCTGACATAGCAGTGATTGACTGGGATTGACAATGGCCTCTGAGCCTGCAACGCTCCCTGTAGCCCTTAAATTTAAACAATTTAAATTTGGCGTGTACTCCAACTACCACTCTGTCACTGAGAAATATAAATTCTACACAAGAGACATTCTGTAAATGGAAATTATGAAGACTTGTCTTTTGAGGAAGAAAATGTAAATGTATTATTATATGTAGTGATTTTCTCAAGAGGATTGCAATACTTGGGGGAAAAAATGAGATTGTAAAATATAAGCAAAACACATTTATCCCTTTGTCAGTTGTAAATCTGGATATTAAATGGAGAACATTTGTGCTGAAGGCTTTCCTTTTTCAGAGACTAGAGGCTGGTCTGTCAAAAAGACGGATCACTATCCTGGTGGTCATCAATTAATTTCCTGGTCTACAGGCTGCATCAGTCCTTCTCTGATTCGGATGCCTGTTAGCTCCTCAATGGAAGAGTGTAACTTTCTTAGAGACACAATGTCCAGGCTTAGCATTTAATATTTTTGTGATGTCCTTACATTAAAGCTTTCCTGTGAGTGTTTCTACCATGTACGAGAAGAGGTAGCATGGGCCATCAGATGCCTCTGTCACCTCTGTTTTTGAGGGGTTTTCATCACTAACTATCAGCATTCAGCAAGCTAATCAATATGAAACCTCAATACAATTGAACATCAGCATTAAGGGATGTGAAGAATTACTCCGCTGCCACTAAATCCCTTTGTGCTGTGCTGTGTGCATCTCCGAATGTAGTTATACAATAGAAGCATTGATTACAGAGACTAGGCTATATTTCTGAATGTAAAAATCTAGTTTTGCACGGGTCTGTGGACCCTTTCTAGTGTTTATTTGTTAACATTTGTTAATTTTAAACAATTTGTACAATTCTAACAAGCTTGAAAGTCAATATTTGGGTTTAAATGGGTGATATACATAAATCCCCTCTGTCCATTTTTTTCTGTTTATCCAATTCAAGGTCATGGGGTAGCTGGAGCCTATCCCAGTCATCATAGGACTAAAGCAGGGCACACCCTGGACAGGTTGCCAGCCTATCACAGGAATGTCGAACAAACTGTGGGAGTTTAAGAAGTACCTGAATACTCCACATACTGTATGTCCATGGTGTACAGCAGAAATGCCAAATGTTGTTTTTATATTCACAGAGGATAGCAACATTTTAGTCTTATCCCAGGGACATTTAGTGAGCCCATGACCTTTCTTAAAACATGGACAGTGAATGGAGACTTCACAGATGACAGGAGCAGCCTTTTCTAAAGGTTAATATGAACACGTCTTATTTTTAATGGAGTTCAGTTCTGCTTCAGAAGAATCTCTCTTAAATGCCAGCAGAAGAACAAAACATGCCTGTTTTTGTGCAGAAGGACAAACAGAAAAATGTTCCCATGTAAACAAGTGAATCTGTACCACACAGGCCAAACAAGAATGCCTGCATTTTAATAGAGGAGCCACTACAAAGCTTTCCTTCATTTCTGAATGGTTCCCACAGTCACTGCCAGCCATTATCACTATATCCAGCAGTAAGAATTTACAGTCACTTATTATAATGACTGTAAATGGTTTATTACTCATATGGGTCAGAAATCAAGCTATTGAATATTTCAATATTGTTGGGCAATACACGGAGCAGGTGCTTTATGCAGAAACTGGTCATTCTCTGTTAAACTGGCACTAAAGCGAGTGACAATTCACCATCAGAGGGGACTGTGAGTTTTTAAACACTGAAGGATTAACTGTAATATACAGCAAATGAAGCTCAAAAGCTATTTTTGTTGTTGTTTTGTATGTATGATGTGAATGGATAAACTAAGCGCTGGCCCCTCAGATGAGACAAGTGCACCACCGCCCTCTAGTGCACAATCTCAGGCAGAGGCGCTATGATCAGCAGTATGTTTGACTTTTTTAAAGATGGCCAGCAGATGGTGCTTTGACCTCAAGATTAGCAGCATCAAACTGAGGATGCGTCTGGAAACGCGATAAAAAAAATAACAATCACGATTGTGACAAAGAAGACAAAATATAGACTCATGGTTTTTGTTTTAACATATGGTCAGTCAGTTTGATTATCTATTATTATTTCTGATATTAAACATGGAGATGAGCACTGAATATCAAGAAAGCACACCTCAGCTATGTCTGCGAAACCAACCTATTGATCTGAGGTCATTATTATTAGCGGTACCATCTGAAATGATGAGAGAGCTTACCAGACAAGTTAGCTCAAGCTCCATGAAAGAATTGTTAAAATATAAAATATAAAACTTCTCTTAAAAAAAAACAACCCCACCTTGATTTTCAGAGAAAGTAAAGCATTTACTCCTGTCCTTGTCTTTGCTTCAACCCCATAATTTAAACACTTCCCAGCCTCTCCATAAAATAATGGTTTCATCTTTCAGGTATCGTTTATGATAAAGTGACATCATCAAAATCATCTGCACAGCATGGTGCAGTAAGTGATGTGCTTCTGTTTCATTTCCAGTGAAAAATCTGTTTTAATCTACATCTGGGCTTTGTCAGTCTCAGGTTTTGGGCACCTTTAAGGGGAAATCTCAGACTTTAAAAAGTGGTGCTGTAGCTATGAAGTGCATAAATATCTAAATTAAATTAGCACAAAATTTTCAGCTCCATCACAACTCCTCATATAATGAGGTTGAAGGGTTGGATGCCTTTTAAATTTTTACAATATTTAATGTATTTTTTGTTAAATACATATATTCAGTTATTAATGGGAACATTTGCTGGTAGCAATTTTACAATATTAAGCCGGAAAACAGTGAATTTCCTAAATAAAATAATAATAATAATAATAAAATAAATACACTCATTAGGTACACCTGTTCAACTGCTTGTTAACATGTTGTTGGTGCCAGAGAGGCTGCTCTGAGTATTTCAGAAACTGCTACCCCAGATTCGTCTCTGTTAGGTGCTACTTTTTTGTATTTTTGTATTTAATAATCAGAATATAACTTCAGTATGTGTTTAATTGTGTGTATTGTAATCTGGAAATATTAGTTGAGACGACCGTCAAAATTATATGGCATTCAGGTGCAGTTCAAGTGAAAATGCCAAGCTGGATGACAAATTATTTTCTCACAACCAACCATGGATGGTACGTAACATGTTTTCTTGTTTGTTTATTTAATTATGATATGTGATTATTTGTAAGGGACACCTAAACCGGGACATCGTGTAAGAATGATCAGAGACCTACCGCAAACACAAATAGCTGAATTACAAAAACAGCTGTGACAGGGTTGAATTAAATTGTGACATGTTTCAGAACATATTGCATTAAGTAATTACTTAGATTTAGACATTAAAATGGGAAAATGTGTTGTATAAAGTACAAACATTACTGTGCCACATCACATTAAAAAGAAGAAGCTTTCAAATTTGCTGAATTTTTTTCAATCCGGGTACACAAGCTGCACCAATTCCGCTTATACTCAGCTTGTCTTTGACTTGGGGATCAAAGTTTTTCATTTTCATTGCTCATTGTGGGTTGTGCACATTACACACAGTCTTTAAAATACCCAAAGTGCTTCCTACAAATTCACTATGCCAGTGAGCTCTCCTTCTGTCAGCTGATGAGTGATGAGCTCACCACCATCATCAGCCTGGTCCAACACTTCCCATGGCCTTGGGTCCGTCTCCCCCTGCCCCATCCCACACTCTTCCTGTTAACCATCTCAACTTTATTGACATTACAGGAATCACTAATGAAACACTGTCTGTTTCTTAGCTCACAGTGTCTGCCTGTAGCGCTATTAAAGGAAATAACACACTCACACACTGGCATGTTTGTTCATGCATATATTGTTGCTGTACGTTCCCATCCCCCACTATGAAAATCCACACATTCCTGTATGTGTAGCCTTGAGCATCATGTCCACCATGCAGCGTACGGGAAAAATCTAATAATGGTAGATACCAAGGTGAATGCATCTGTAACTGGAAGTCAGGGGAGTTGCTGGAATTCCTGGACCTCTGAGAAAATGTGATAACTTAATTCGACTTAATCATTGCAATAACAAATCACCTTTTTGAGGTCTCTTGAACTCTTTGCGGGTTTTGTGTCACTGTTTGAACAGATGCACAGGAAATAATCCAATTTCCGCCGACTGTTGCATGGCTTCATCAGCTAATGGCTTAACAGCAGCACACAAAGATTTAGGAGAAGTCTACGCTTGAACTATAACCCTCTGTGGTACTGTTTCACCATGTTCTGCTCTCAGGAATGTCCTTTTAAATTAACACTTCTCTTTATGCTAAGTCTACATTCTTGAATTGTGGACAGACTCCCTGGCCTGTAGCTAGGACTACTTCCCAAATTAGTTCATCCATTCACACAGGCTTGCATCTGGAAACTTTGCAGCCTAGAGAGCAACCAATGCATATGAATGAGTCAAGGAGGTCAGGCGAGAAGGTTGATGTAGTTACTGTGATAAAAAAAAAAAAAAGGGTGCAAGAACTCTAAAATAAAGACCCCCAGTACAAGCTTGTGGAGGGCCCCTTACTGTGCAGAGCAGTCCCAGCAGATTGACCCCATGCTTATGCTAAAGTATTCACCCCACTCCTCTCAGCCCATCCTCCAAAAAAGGTCTGACCTCCAAAAGCCTGATTGGTAGTCTCAGTCACCCAATGAGTGGTCTCATACAGAGGTCTCTCCATGACAAAGGCTCACTGAATGTCCCTTTCCTAATTAATCAGGAGAACAGTAACAAATATGTGCTGCGTTAAGAAAAGAGCACATCGGTTCATTTCCCTGTAGGGATCTTTAACGCTGATAGCACACAAGTTTGATTAGCAAAGGCAACCACGCAGGGATGTCTCCTGCAGAGGGAAGCATCGGAAAACATCTCAGATTTTAAAACTAATCTAATGTGATTATAGATTGCCGTAAGAGTTAAAAATAGAGACTGAAATCATTGTATAGAATACATAAACATACAGTTCAATAAGCATAAATAAAGTAATGACTACATCTTCACCTTTTACTGTTGATCCTACATTAGCAGCAAGTGCTGTTAAATAATAAATGAAATCTCTAATAAATCAGAATGCATCAGAAACACAAATGAAGCTTGTCAGTCAATTATAATAGATCAAAATTTAAAATAACTCTGCACAATGCACACAAGGAAACAACCTCGGCTCAGGGAGTTTAATAAACAGCACCTGATGGGTGAAGGTTAAGGAATGAGCTTGAAGGGAAAAAAAAGTTTAACTGCTTGCTCATCATGCCAGCCTTTCCAGATTCTCTGAAGAGACCAGGAGTTTACTGTAAACAGTGGGATGTTTCAAGCTTTCCTCAATTCCCCCATATGGAAATGGGACATACCTTCAGGGCTTTGTTTTCCACCAAGACCATCAACAGAGTCCTCACGGTGTTAAAGGAGAAACAGCCAAACATTTCATATTCATGGAAGACAATTACCTCCATATGAATGGAAGAAGTGAGGCTTAAGCTGCTATCTGTAGTATGTGTGAGTTTTTCAGGCCCTTAGGCACAGGTAATCACCATCAGCCACTTAAATAGAGGTTCTGTCTTATCATCGGTTAGTGGGAAGGAAGGTTTACCTCTGTGTGCATGCGTGTGTGTGTGTGTGTGTGTGTGTGTGTGTGTGTGTGTGTGTGTGTGTGTGTGTGTGTGTGTGTGTGTGTGTGTAGGATCTACCTTGCTAGTCAGCAAAAACTTTGCTTGTTTTTATTTAGGAAAATGAAGGATGATTGCTGAAGAGAATTTTTAAAAAATGTAATTCACTTTGTGACTGCAAAAACAGACAACTGACTACAACTTTTGGGACACAGGCTTTAAAAAAAAACTTGACTAACAGTCAAGAAAATAATGCATCTCTAATCACTTCAAAATAGAAAACACACATTTGTGGCATTTCTGAATGAAAACAGCTGGTAAAAATCATTAAGTTTAGGTGACTGTTACTTCTTTTCCTCTGCAATGGGTGAGTGCTAGCATGGGTGCATCGAAAGGGAAATCTCTTTCCTTTTGTTATCAAACCACCCAGAAGCACACCAGCTCCACGGGTCTTCAGAGGCCAGGGGCACTTGAGTGTGTGGCTTCTTAACCTTTGAAGAGGATCCTTCTGCCCAGCTCATCCCAGTAATTACCTTTTAGTCATACTGTAAATGGGTCACTCCAGATAATCAGCCCAGGCTTGGGTGGTGGTGGGGGGACTGACTCGCTGGAGCAAAAGGCCTTAGTTTGACTTAGTTCTGGTGGCAATTCCCAAGATGTATTTGGTGGGCTAAGATCAATGCACATCTTGGACTGCAAGCATGTTTCTTCTTGCAGTGTTGGAAAACTATAAATAATTTGATTTCTGGTAACAGTAAGCACTTCTTTTCACATGCATCTTAAAAGGGGCATTTTGCACTAACAGTGTAATAAAATTAAGTAATTACACATTAGTTTTTGATCCTCAAGATCATTACATTGCATATTGCCCTATGACAGCTGGGATAAGCTCCAGCCCCATTGTGATCCTAAACTGGGCAAACAGTTAAGATCATCACAAATAGAACAAATTTATGGGTTTGTGCACATATTTATAGGGATATTTTTAAATTCAAACAGCCCCCCACCCCCACACACCTCATTGAGGTGTATAGACTTTCGGCTGTTTAAAAAAATTGGATTTCTCATGAGTATGAGAGGATGAGTTTTCTATTCTTATTTCTGTCTTTTGGGAGATTGGCTGACAGACTAAAATATGCAGTATCACCACCACACTTTTTTTGTTTCTTTTCTAAATTTAGGCATTATTAGTGCTAACAAAAACAGCAAATACACAAGCTACATACTTCTCTTTCCCTTTCTTTCCACTTTCTTTTCATTCTATTGGACACACACACACACACAAACACACACACACACACATACCTTCCTCTTACAGTGATCAGGTTCTTGAGTCACAGCTGCTAACAGAGCAATACCCTCACTTCTGTGAACACACGTGCGTGCACGCGCACACACAATGCAGTGGTGTTTGCACTGTAATTACCACAACACTGTCTTTGTCTGGACCATAATCCCATGGATCTCATTGTTGGTCATACGTGCCTACTCCTTCATTATTGCCAGTGCTCACCCTCCTCCTCGTGCCCTTAACCACCCCAGACCCCTCCAAAAGCTCCAAAAGGCTGTCTTTCTTTCACCCCGCACACAAGAGAAGTGTGCTTTGCCACAAAGGCACTAAACCGAGGCACAATTACCCCCTGACAGTAAGCCCTGCCATGGGCCAGGAAGCATGGCACACAATGGGGCAAACTTTTATACAACATCTTAATGCAAACACTGGAGTGTGCTGTCCCGTGCCTCTGTGTTTAGAGCCCGGCCGCTCTCATCAGAGGTCTTTGTGACTTGAGAAACAAGTGGTCATTCATTTCATTTGTTAGTTACCCATTAATTGGGGAGGTGCGGTGTTCCTATTGAGGCACTGAAGGAGGTGGTGTTATACGAGGTGGATGAAAAAAAGAAATCATCAGTGGGCTGAGCCTTTAATTGAATCCCATGCCAGTCATTCAGAGATTGCTCTGTCAATGATTATATGGGGATCAATACAGCGAGGGCAACTGCTATCTAAGATGAGATGAGCACCCAGCTCTCACTCCATCAAGCAAGAGTATGAAATCAAGCTTGCAAACTCTCGATCCCACTTGCAAAAACTCTGACTACAGCCTCTCACACACGCATCTGGTGTTGCCCTTGTTTGTGCAGCTGAGCTCTTCAACAGGTTTCCATCACTGCTCTGTCTCTGCCCTGCAGGCCCCACATTAATGATCGGCAGGCTTAAATAAACCCTCAGTGGTTGTTTTCTATCGATCAGGTGATCTGGCTATCAGATAAACTAACAAATCTATGAAGGACTCGTGCTGTAATTGAGTTGCTGTGGGAGTGTGCCTGTGCTCCACATGTGTTTGCAGGCTCATTGTACATGCCCCAGGTATGCTCCAGTACAGGATTATCATCACACTTTAGACACATAGTGTTGTTTTTTTTTCTGCATGTGTTTTTCAAACTGTCAGCCCAAATGGGAGCTGTTCTCCCCGTGCTAATTATGAGTTGTAAAGCAGGTTGTGATTGCGGTTGTTGGTTTTCGTCCCAGAGGGGGATCAGTATTCATCCTGTCTATTGCACTATGTGATTAGAGAGACCAGAGGGGAGGGGAGTTTGGATTGAGATGTTAAACCAATTAATGCAAAGAACAGAACTATCAACAGGTAAGTCACTTCATACGTGTGTGGTTCTGACACTTTTTTGCATTTGAGAGGTTCAAATCCACCCTGAGGCTATTTACTGTGTGTTTCTCCTACGTTTCTGGTATTTCCTTTATTGTTCTATTGCAATAAAGGCTGCAAAGCCCCAGAATTACATTTAAAAAATTGAGAGGGATTGCTATTTAATTTAAATAAGTAGTAGCAAAGTCTAGTAGAGTAGACTATTTATGTATGGGGGTATCTGTATGTGTGTGGACCCACTTCGGTATGTGTGTGAATCTCTGCTTCCACAACCACCTTCAACAATGGTACCTGTCATCTTCCTCACCACACAGCCATACACACACATATCACGACCACCTCTTAGCTCAGAGCTTTATATCCAGGCAGAAATGGGTTGCAGGACGACAACAGTCACAATTAATGGACGCTCAGTCTGGGAGCCGCCTTCATTATGTGTGTGTTTTTCACAGGAGTTGAAAGGACAGTGTAATGGTCAGGTTTACGGCTAATAGGGCACAGGGGGATAGGGGCACCTGAGTGAAGCCCATTGCTCACATGTTCACACTCACAAGCATATACAGACATAGACTACACAATTTGTAAGTCAGTTTTAAGACAATATTCCCAGTCAAAGAGTCTTTAATCCCTGTAACGTCTCCTTCTGTCCATACTGCTTATGAACCATCTGATTGTGACGTAAAAGTTTTTAACTAAAGCTAATGCAAAGCTTCAGCAGCCCAAATTAGCAAAATAAGCCTGTTTCTTGTAAAACAAAACAAAAGAAGGATATTTGTGCTGCAAAAGCCCTTTAAAACAACCAACAGGATGCTTGTTCGAGTGGCCAGAACGCCTCCAGGTTGCTTGATTCATACACACAGTTGTTGCAACAGTGAGAATCCATAGATTCAGATAGGCTGTGATTCTAAATCCATACATGCAGCCTCCCTCCTCCTCTGCTTCAGACAGGAGTGACGGCTTTTCTTTGTGGCGGAACGTCATCACTCACAACTGCTGCTGTAAATTTGGTGGGCCTCAGCAACCCGGCAAGAAAACCAAATGAGATCATCCTTTTGGTCTCACGTGGCGCTTCTGTTGCAGTGGCGAAATGTCGAGGATGACGACGATGATGATGATGATAAGGGTGATTATTGGCGATTTTGTCGGCTGTGTGTGCCATTAGGGGGAGGAGGGATGTGATGTTCTTTTTCTTGTTTATGTGTACGTGTTTGTACACTTAAGAGGGTCTGCTCAAGGCGGGATGAACTGTCTGTCCTCGAGTTACTGTTTGGATCACCTGGCTGATTGTATTTCAGCTGCTGATTAACTAAGGCTGGATTAATGTGAGAGCTATTTCTGGCAAAAGAAAGAGTGATGATGTAACTCTGTGTCATCTCTCAGCCACTGTCTTTATAAATCGGTGCTTTATAAATGGAGCACTGAAGTTCTGTATCTCTCTTCAAGACAAGCCCTATAGACCCCCTCGCTCTTCTCCTCTCTCCCCATCACTATGTTCCCTCTTCCTTTAATTACTGTGTTCATGCTTGACAGGCTCTGATGACTTGATTAAGCCTGCCGTGTGCAGTTCCAGTCTCTACCCTGCTGATGAATGAGTCTAAAGCTTATTAACTTACTCATTCTGATCAATAAGGCACTGGGCCTGAACACTGCAAGGACAGAAGGGAAACTCTTGTGCTGCAGCCCTCCTTGCAGGCAGCTGAGATTAAATCAAATCAACACACATGATTAGCATGTGTAACCAATCCAGCTGCTCTGGGAGAGAGGAGTACAGGTGGATTTGTTGTCTGGTCTGCTCTTAGTTGAGGAGGCTTCAGAGCTTTTTTCCTGTTCCTCATCCCCTTCTTTTCTTTTATGAATTATTTATTTATTCTGGTTAGAAGTCACAATAAAACTTTAAATGAGGCCACAAACTTTAAGAAGAAGCTTGACCTGAAGGGAAAGGTTGAAATGAAATCTGTTCTAAATCTAAATCTGCTCTGAATTCAACCCTTTATCCTTGTCTTCATTCATGAAAATATGTTTAATCAGTCTATTTAGTTTATTTCAAATTAAAAGCTTACATTTTTCTGTGATGAAAGGCAGATTTCCATCTACTGAGTGATGGAGAGCAAATTTAAAGATGGTTCATGTCATAGGCAAGATCCATAGACTGTATATGAAGGATGGATCTAGCCATGTGTAAGCTGTATTCAAGCTCTGAGTTCAGCATTTTTTAAAGAGAGAGGGTGGACTTCTAAACACATAGTACCAACATGCATGGGACACCCCCCCCCCCAAAAAAAAAGAAAGAAAAAGAAAACATTGCTGTTCATGTCACCTGCACAGAGTACCTTTCACACATTACTCAGTGCTCTTCTACTTGTTTGTCTGTGAAGCAGAAGAAAGAAGGGTCACATCTAAACCCTACTCCCCTGAGGACGTCTTTCAGGTCTACCAGGACCTTTAGAGATCAGTGGCTCATCAGTGAAGCTAATTTGACCTCCAATAAGCAGTCACCACAATGCAGTCGTGAAGGTGACATCTCCACTTGTTATCCGCTGGAACTGGTCATTATGACAGGTACCACAAGTGTAGCTGCAGGAAATAAAAAAAGGAAATAAAAACAAAATAAAATAGATCTTTTCCTGTCTTTACATTCCCATACTGATAACTTTTGGTGCTCATGAGTTAATCTTTTAATAGCAAGAGGTGCTATTATTGATGTATTGTGGTCAGTGATACTGAAAGAAAACACACACACACACCACACACACACACACACACACACACACACACACACACTGAGACAAGAAGGCTGAAAGGTGCTTGATTTATTTTTCATGTTGAGAAAACAGATGCTTCCTGTTGCAGAGAACATGCAGATCATATGACACTACCCCCCCCCCAATACGCCATCAAGTCTGAGAACTATCGTTGGTTTTGTTGGGGTCCTTAATGAACAGGACCTTGTAATGTAAGCTTCTGACTGTTAGCAGGCCTCACTAAGCTAAACACTGAACTGACCTCTGTCTCCCCTCTGCTGGCTACTCCGTTTGACGCATGTATGAGAGTGTGAGGAGGAAGGTCTTCTGGGAAGAGCCCTTTAAGATGATACAAGCACCATTATTGCCGACTGCGGGTCAGCTCCATTTCAGACACATTGATCTGCTACTGGAGCATTCTGGGCGATGTGGTGGGAGAGTTGAGTTGGAGCCTAAGAGACGGACCCGAAGTGGATATAAAATCATGCAGTCAGGGGTACTAATGCCACGTGTTTATCTTTGCTCAGTCCCGTCATTGGTGCATCCCAGAAAATCTGAACCATGCATGATCAGTACAGCCACAACTGCCATAGTTATGATAATTAAATTGTTTGTTAGTTTAGTATCACACTGACAGTGTCACCAATCTGGGGGTGTATCTTTTTAGGATAATAACATTTGGATCATACATCTTTTGAGCAAATAATACTTATTGTGATAAAGAACAAGATGTCCCATTATGTGAAGAGTGCAGTAAATCTTCCCACTGCCACACGCCAGCACACCACCAAACCTTGCTATAAATTGTGGGTAAGCAGTGCTCTGAAGGCTGCACCCAATTCAGCCTTTCTAAATTTTAAATGGTATTTAAAAAAAAAAAAGCTGGTCATCTGAATAAATTTGTTTTCTGCAATGACACATTTATGTCCATTTGTTTTCCTCAACATCTGGAAACCTTTCCTATCTTCTTTTTGCTGGTCAGTTCATCTGTGTATCCTTGTGTCTGACATGTCATAATTTCAGCTCATGCATTGTTTTAATTTTCAGATTTAATGCTGTGTTCTCTTTCCTCCGCCAGCATGGATTTTTTTCACTGCCTGCCTGTGTGATGTTGCACTTTCCAGTCCTCTATTGAAGAGATCCACAACTTTAGCAGATTTGCTTTTTGAAGGATAATAAATGTTTAGACTAATGTGTTTAAAAAATAAATAAATAAAAATGTCTGGGCACAGTTTTATACCTGGAGTATAGAAACCCTGCAGCCACCATATCTCCACTCCTGAAGTGAAGAAAATTATTGCAGAGCTCTGCAGTTTTCTTCTGATGAATGCACATTATCAGAGATGTGGGCTGACTCTTACCGTATCCTGAGCTGTTTTCTGTGACTTCTATTATCTCGGTCAATAAGAACACTGTTCAGTAATGTAGTCTGGGGTGGAAAGTTTGTATGATGTGAGGATTTGTGTCTTACCAAATATTTTGTTACAAATAAAACAATCCAAAGACAATTATCCAGCTGACTTTGTGAATTAGTAAGCAATATTAGGTAATAGATCATGCTTCAATAAGGACTGAAAACAAAGGACAGCAATGATTGCTACCACTAATTAATTGCTCTGGTGTTACCAAATGAATCAATGACCATCAGAAGATTGTCTGTGACCAAGATGAATCTCATGTGTTGGAGAATGTTAAAAAAGCATAAACAGATCAATGGAGTTCTGCTTTATAGGCTTAGATATAGCTTAGATATCCATACTGAATGATGTTTGAGTGTGTGTGGGGCCTATGGGCTGCCTGGAAACCAGAGCCGTAACACTAGCCCATTTAGCATATGGCATTTTTACCACGGAGAGGTAAACACAGTGGGGAGGCCAGGAGAATAGTAAAACACACTGCTCAGGCCAGATCTCCCTGTGGACCCACACAGAGTGGACACACACAGAGGACATGGTCCAATGACAGGCTGAGGTCATTTTGCTTAATGCAGACAGCTTTGCAGCACCTTGATTTTTGTCTTTTCTTGAGTTTTATCTTGTGACTTTTGTCTTGTTTAATAAAGTTACCTATACAAGCATCCACAGTGTTCCCTTCCTATTCTTCAACACCTTCTTCTCTGTGCTCTGGGTCACTGCGCAACACCAACGGACGCTGAGATCAACTGTCAAACCTTATGGGACTTCTTCTTCTTCTTTTTTTTTTAAGTGACAATCTTAACAGATCAATGCAGCCCATAGGAGTCAGATTACAAAAAAAAAAAAAACTGTTAATGACCACATACAAAGAATGAAAGAAACAAGAAGGGAAACAACATGAACCTGGAAGCAAATGGGAGAGTCTGCCTCAGGCACCCCCAAAGCCATGGAGCAGACACATGTTCATTTATATGTAGTTTTATTTAGTGGGTCTCTTGGAGTAATCACTATGCAGCCTTTCTTTGTATGCCAGGAAAAACTTCCTAAGGCAAGGGTTCTCCAACAAAACTGCTGGAAGGGCTTAAAAGGCCAGCAGGGTGTTAAGGACTTAGACGCCGGGAAGCAGCACTAAAGTGACGCTAGGCTAGAGAGAGGCCATAAAGGCCTGTTAGGGTACATTAGTTGTAGGAGAGGATCATAAGGCTACATGAATGTTTCAGCAGGTCGGGGGCATTTGTCTTCCAAGCTGTGCTGTCAAAAAGCCATCATGGCTCAGGGTTGGGGGTGGGGATGGACGGCTGCGGCTCCAGGGCCAAGACGCTTTATTTTCCTGCGGCAGGGCACAGTCACAAGCACGGACAGACAGTACATTTAGGAACACGCGCACACAGCATGACCTGCAAAACAGAAGCGCGGATACTCTTAGCGGTGGTAGTGCATTCAGTACCCACCTCATCATTTCATCTCCATCACTGTCAGCGTGCTTTCTGTTGAATCATTACCGCTGGTCTCCTGGATGAGCAGGTTTATGATCATTTGGCCTCAGATTTGCTGATGTTTGGCACCAGTGCAAAGCATCAGGTGCTTAAACAGTCATCTCAGTCTTGAGGTGGCTGCTCAACGTCCACACCCTGAGGCCTTTCAGTTTCTTCTATCCTTTGACCTCACAGACCATTGGGAGCTGACTAGGGTCACAGTAAATTGTCTCATGAACAATAGAAGTGTAGTTATGATTACAACATAAATTACATAATGTTTTTTTAAAGGCAAGGAAAGAAGGGTGTGGAAGACTCGAAACAGGATGATATTTACAAAGATAAACATCTTTATAAACATGGCTGCTGTAATGCTGTTTGGAGTGCAAAGAATGGCTTAAGGTGATGACCACAAGAGGCCCACAAGGCCGCCTTCAAGACAACACAGGCTACATAGGAAGCAGCACATGACAAATCATCCAGGAGTAACAGCATCGCACCTTGTTAGTGCTATGCTTTTACTCCAATGGAGGAGAGGGAGGGAGAGTCTTTTGAGTTTGGAGGTTAGATCAACACTGTTCTGCTAGGTGAGGCTGATGCCATCAGGGAGTACCATTGCCATAGGGGGCTGTGTGTGGTGTGCATGATGTTACAGTGCACATTACTGTAATGAGATGATCAATCTTATTCAATTCACCTGTCAGTGGTTTTAATTTTGTGGCTGACCGGTGTACATTCACTGGTTATAGTACATTGTGTATCCACTCCTATGCTCTCATGTTATTCAGTGGGAAAATCAATCACTGGTTGTCCTGTGTGGCTGGTGACTGTGCATTCTCAGGGAAAAAAATTGATGAAGGAAACAAGGAAGATGAGGAAAAGACAAGGGTGCTTATTAGCTAATCCACCCCAAGAGGAATGAAATCTCCCACTTCCTTCTTGTTCTTGTCTTCTGCATTTTTCTTTATTTGCAGCAAAGTGACACTGGTACAGTAAGCTATGTGTAAGACTGTCTCTAAATCATTATCTCCCTTTCCTCCAATGAAGAGGGATCCATCCCCTAACAGTAAAAGTGAGAAAGTGAACTGATCTCTAGTTGACAGGATTGCACTTACTCTGTGTATACCATACATGAGCATCGCCCTCCAAGTGTTTATCTAAGTGGACAGCTTAGTTGGGATTAGCTGGACTAACAGCAAACATCTTTAGAGGCAGAGAGGTCACCTTGTCTGTGCATGGATGCGCATGTGGCAGGGGTACAGTGTCCATATGTTGTAAATCCTTCCCTCAGGAACAACACATGCAGTTATTCTGCTAGTGATTCTTTTACAGTGTTGTTGATTTGTTTTGGGGTTTTTTTTACATTTAAATCTTCCTCTGCTGCACTGCCTAAAGTGACATCACTGGGTTAAGGTATGCACCAGTACCACCATCACTGCCACCACCCCGCAGCAAGAAACACTTTCTTCACATCAGACGGGTAACAAGAAGTGTGGGTTGATGTACTGTAGTAATAGGAAGAAGCGAGAGAGGGAGGGAGGTAGCGAGGGGAGTACTGTCAACACCAGGCCCTCTCCTCACTAACCTGCCACCAGCTTCATCACCCACAGGAATAACAGTTGGGTACACACAAAAGCCTTGCGCATAAAGACAGTCAAATAGCACACAGAGAAAAACTATTGTAAAGCACAATGCATGGAGAGAAGAACTCTATAACACTTTCTAACATCCCGAATGACAATGCCAGATGTCAGCCTACAAGAAGATTCACTGCTCTCAGCTCAGTTGCATATGAATTGGCTCGAAAGAGAAGTTCTGCAATCCATCAGAGGTTAAAACAGTTAGTTAAAACAAAACATAGATAGATAGATAGATAGATAGATAGATAGATAGATAGATAGATAGATAGATAGATAGATAGATAGATAGATAGATAGATAGATAGATAGATAGATAGATAGATAGATAGATAGATAGATAGATAGATAGATAGATAGATAGATAGATAGATAGATAGATAGATACTGTTATAAGCTACTTTGAGGGTTGCTGTGAGTTATGTGAGGTGTGTGTTTGTAAGAGTGTGTGTCAGCAAATATGTTGCTCCATGGGACCACAGTGGAACCTCACACCAGCCCCCACAGGGAAGGATAAGGCCATCTGCCCACCCCACGCATCAATCCCACCTAGAAGATACACGCTCTCAGGAGCAATATGGAGGGGCTTTGCAGACAGTGTTTGATCTGCTTTCATTCAGCCAGCAGCATGCAGGATGCTGAGCCTCTCTGCGATGCTCTCCCACTCTACTGTCCACTCTCCCAGTGGAAATCACTGGCCGAAGACAACAGCTTCAACATGAGCCATGAATGGCAGGACCCAAGCTGATCAGCTTCATCTCCTGGCTAAATGACTTAAGTCTAAGGTTTCATTAAAAGAAGGAGTCACACAGATAACATATCCTCTGTAAGGATGACCTAAATGTCACAAAGCTGGGATTAAAAATCCAACAAAGTACATTTAAAAAAAAAAAATTAACACACAAAAGTCTTCCTTCCAAACTAACTGCAGAGTCAGTACCTATAACTGCATAACAAATCTACTGCTTTGGCACAACATTAAATGAAATATAATAAAAATCAGATAAAATAAAAGATGCATTGCATTAATTCAAACTACAAGTGAGATAACAGATGAGAAATGAAAAGGCTGACTTTCAGCTGCTCCCTTATTCACAAGGGGTCTCCACAGCAGGAAGCTTCACATTCTTGGTTTGGCAGAGTTGTCACACCGGACACAGATCCCTTTGGGGTTGTGTATCCTTCCAGGATCAAGTCAGGGATATTTTGATTGTTAGGCAAATGAGTAAACCGCTACACTGTGAAGCCATTATGGTAATAAAGAGGAGAACTCTGTCCAAACTGAGAAACATGATGGACACTGTCTCCCATCCCATCCATGACATACTAGTCAGCAGGAAGGTTTCATGCAATTATAGGCAAATAGAGCTCAGGCAAGAGGTGCTGCAGGAAGTTGTTCCTGTCAGCTTTTTAACTGCATTGTTTGTTTTAAGAATAAATTACATATTAGGGCAGAAAGGCAAAGGACAAGGAAACAGTAGAAAATCAACCGAAAATAAACCTTGTTCATCTATCGACAATAAAAAGTGGCATGTTTTAAAGATCTCATTTATCTTGATCATCAGTGAGTTTCTGTGTGGTTTGAGGCAGACTGAGGCACAGATGGATGCTGAGCTGCTGTGGTTGTATTTTATGAGTCCACTCAGCTGAAGGTCTGAGGCCTGTCTGGAGCGAGGGCTAGCCTCAACATCAGACTACAGCGCACGCAAACACACATACACACCGACAGCTATTAGACAATCAATAGAAGCTAATACATCAGAACATTTGACGACTCAGCTCAGTCTGAGAGGGAGAAGAGAAGAGAAGAGAAGAGAAGAGAAGAGAAGAGAAGAGAAGAGAAGAGAAGAGAAGAGAAGAGAAGAGAAGAGAAGAGAAGAGAAGAGAAGAGAAGAGAAGAGAAGAGAAGAGAAGAGAGCAAAATTCTTGTGAATGCATGATTGGATCAACAAACTAATCATGCCACTGATTATTACAGGATGTATTTGAATGTTTCAGAATATCAAAGTATTAACACTTTATTGTGGAACATTATGGTCTATTGCCTCAACCTTAGAGGGAATTAACCACCATAAAACTCCACTCCTCCAATCATTAATATCACATTAATATAATAGATGAATCCAATGGATTGCCCTTTAGAGGCCCCTGTTAACTTGCCAGGAGGTTAAGTGTGAAATCAATCCACATAAACGACCTAGATAAAAATTCTTCCAGGCTTTAGCACTGAGTCCTAAATCAGCCAATCACAGAGGTGCTAGTAAAACCAGTCTTTTTGCACAGCATTGCTAACAATCTCAGTATTTCAGCTGTGGCAGCTCATTCTCCCTTTTCTCCTTCTGTCTCTCTTTTTGTCTTTGTTTCTTGTCCCATCCTTCTCCTCCACCCCTTTGCTCCTGGAAGACCACAAAGGGGAGTATCTTTTCTTTTCACAGTGGGCCCATTCATGGTGGTTTGAGGGGTTGTATACATGGGAGGGGCTGGTCCACTGAAGGTTGATCTACACTTGCTCAAGCATCCATATTTTGGCTATTTGAAGGGAGAGGCAGGCTGTTAAACATTCAGTAAGGAGGTGACCCCTGACCCTGAAGACTGCTGTCTGTCCATTATAGAAAATAAACAGAGAGGCTGGAGTGATTGCTAATCTCTTTAACTGTTCTTATCTCTGCAAACAACCCAGGAGGAAGTCTAATTTTCACTCCTTAATTGCTCTGATTTGCAGGCAACTGTGGATTACTGAGTCATGTATGCTGAGCAGCCCCTTGTAAAATAAAATGCTTTATGGCAAAACATATTGTGTATTTGATCACTTGCTTCAGTCTCTCCCTTTATAAATTGTTTTTCATCTTCTACACGTGACTTGAACCTGTCTCTTTGCACCCATTAAACCAGTTTGCAGTGTGGTTGTTACTACATGCCCACAGTGTGAAGTATGGTGACGGAGAGGTTAAAGGTGACATAACAGAGCAGAGAGACAAAGACTAGACACTGTGTCATCTGTCAGACCCCATGCTGCTGCCATCACCACACTGCCAATTGGGGCTTTCCTTGAATTAACCCCAACACACACACACACACACACACACACACACACACACACACACACACACACACACACACACAGACTTCTTTCTATCTATCTGATCTCAGGGGAACACATGTGGGACAGTTTGTGCCAGCATGAGGGCAGATGTCAGTCATGGTGACTGCCTTTGTGTGAGAAATGGCCCTTCACTTCATTGTCATTCATTTGGTCCAGTGGAGTTTCTTCATTTTTACTGTGAGCATGAAGCCTCCAATTCATCTCATACTTAAAAAAACAAATAACAAAAAAAACAAACAAAAAAAAAAACACACTCAACAGACTGTAAACGCATACTGAGTTACATATGCCCTGCCTGGACTGATTTATGTGGAATTGGACATGCAGATGGCACAGACTCCTTGCATCAAACAGAGAAATGCAGCACAACCTCCTTCCATGTAGCACCCTTCATAATATTCTCCAGTTTTTACACTTTTTTTAATGCATTTTTAAAGAAGTGCAATTAAATTAGAAAAAAAAATCAGTATCATAACTGATGAAACAAAACGCAAGTTTTGCTTCTTGATTGCACTGGCAAATCAAAATGACAACCGTTTTGTTTATCATGCATGTGACCGGCACATTTCTGCCAAAAATCTCAAAGAATTTTAACAAGCCATGGTGGATAGTTTGAGCTGTGCTCGTTTATTCGTTTTAGAAATGAATTCGCTTCTAAATTCGGACATAAACGAGAGCAAAAACACTCTTGTTGCATGCGCTGATTTATTAGGTTAACCATGAAAAAGCGGACGCTCCAAGTGAACAAAGGATGACAGTTTTCGTTGCTGTTGGCAGCCTAACATTGCAGTAAAAAATATTATCATACATTATAAATTAGGAGAGGGTACATTTATACACAAATAGGCTCAACGATAAAAGAGTTTTGCTTTTGAAGCGGTAGATGATGCAAGAAAATACAACAATAATAATAATAATAATAATAATAATAATAATAAGTATTACAATGCATCAAAACTGTCCCGCACAACAATCGTAGAGTGAAAGCTTTAAGCCACATAACAATACACAACATGTTCATATAAATAGACGCAAACACACTTGCCCAGCAGCTCGAATTATTATCTAATAGGCGTGTAAAACAAAATTACTTTCATGACTGAAAGAAAGCCCTATTATTATTTTTCCTCTCTTACTGTAGGTATTTTTCACAATCTCACCACAAAGACTGCGTAAAGACTGGTTTTCTTGTGATATTTGTGTTGTGTCTAAAATCATCTAAACTATAACGCGGGCACGTTTACAGAACAAAACACAGTCTAGTTCCAGGGCCGATATTCTGGATTTAAAACCGTTAAGCCGCTGTAAGGAAAGTTTTGTCCGCTATTCTTCTGATGGTCCTTCAGTGGAAATGGGGACTCCTCCTGCGATCCTCTCTCCGGAGAAGACTTGAGAAATGTGCCGTCCAAGATTTGTCTTTCTGCAGAGGAAGAAAATACGTAGTTTAAAAAAATAAATAAATAATGCAACATTTTAGTTTTGCAGTCTGCCGTTTTTAATTTTTTTTTTTTGATGACAGGCCAACGACAACAGCCAGTACTTTCAACTGTAATGCATGCCATCATAGGCCATGATTCTCTATTTTTTTAAGGCGGCAGTTTCATTTCATCAGGACATAATAATATAAAATGTAGTGAACTTCTATTCTTCTTACTGTAACGAACTAGCACCTTAGACAACGCAGTACTGAACCCATTAAAAAAAAACACTTGACGACATGCTGTTAGCCTAAAACGAGCTCTTACTTTTGTGGCTTTTCGTGTGGTGTTTAAGCTCCTGCTCTTCTTGAAAAGACACTCCGCACAGCTCGCATGGATACGGCTTGTCTCTGGCGTGCGTCCGACGGACATGGCTGTCGTGGGCGGCGTGCGAGGCGAAGGCCTTCCCGCAGTGCTTGCACTTGAAGGGCCTCTCTCCAGAGTGCTGGCGGATGTGTGTGCGCAGAATGCTTGAGGCAGTGAAGGCCTGGGAGAGGGGAGTTTAAAACACTTGGTAAGTATTAATTAATTACAATTTTAGTTGTAAGAATAATGACAAGATAAACGTTGTTTATTTAAGCTTGATTTTTTTTCTCTCCATAAGCCCGGCCTAATTCGAAACAAAAAATGGCTGCTGTGTTGAAAGGTGACTTTAACACAGCAGCCATTTTTTTTTTGTTTGGGGTTTTTTTTGTTGTTGTTGTTGCCGTGGGGAAAAAACTAAAAAGTATTAACAGTTTAGAAACATTTTGCCTAAAATGTAGGCTTATTTTTCTTAATTATTATATTATTATTAATTTTTATTATTATTTTTTTTTTTAGCATTTTTATGCAAAACCTCTAGCTTGTCCTCAAAAAGATGTTAAAACCGCTGGTCTCGTGCTAAATTGCTTAGATAAGGAGAAGGGGGATTAGCTTAAACAAAACATCCGCAGGGAGCATTAAAAAGGGGAGGATATCAAGAACAAAGAACAACAACAACAACAAAAACTTCTGCTCATTCCAGGGCCATAAAATAAAAGTATAATCTTTGTAGACAAAGGGGTGGGTGTACATCTGGCGATAATTAGCATGTAAGTGTCTACGAAGAGCGTGCCCTCCGCGAGGAACAATAAGGAGGGGCTCGTGCCAAATGCACCATGAAAGGAGGATGCGGCTGTTGTTTAAAGAGGAAAGGTCTCATAGAACCAGGAGAGAAAAACCCCTCAGAGAACAGCTTCATTATTGCTGGAAAAACAGCTAATGTTCGTAAGATTTTTTTTGTAACATACCCATGACTTATTCTAACTTTTCTAGTTAGCTACCAGTAGTAACCCGAAAATCCAATTTTACTGACTATTTAATTCAGGATTTGTTTCTACATTTCTTTAGGCTGTATGTATTGTTTAATAAGCCTGCATTTGTAAAGCCAAATGCTTTCATAGGTGCACGTATTGAGAAAGAATAAAACGGCTTCTTACCTTGTTGCAGTACACGCACTTGTATGGACGTTCACCCGAGTGTACGCGCATGTGTTTGTTGAGACTAGACGACTGGGAGAAGCTCTTCCCACAAACCGAGCACTGCAGAAAAGCCATATACACAAAGTTATGTAGTTATTCAAATGTATTAGCTCAAATTAAAGCCCCCCCCCCCAAAAAAAAACTAAGCTTGCTTTTGGGAGGATTTAAATGAATTTCAGACTTGTTTTCTTCTTTCAGAAACGAAAAAAAACTGTGTGCTACAGTCTCCTTACTTAGCGCGAAATGCAAATCTCATATTAATGTGATTTTTACGAGGTCCGATAAAAATCTGCAGGGCCCGGCGAGGCTATAGGAGCTGTTCTTTCAGCACCACTCAAACTTTCCATTGACCATAATCATGTAAAAGGCCTTATGGGAGGAAATACTTCATAACAGCAAGACAGATGCAGAGATGCACGTGTATTTGTACCTTGTGAGGTCTGTGTTTCTCGTGGACGTGCAGAATGTGGATCCGTAATCTGTCCCTCTTCTCGAAAGATCTGTTGCAGAGGTGGCACGGAAACTTCCTGTCTCCCTGGTCCACGCAGCGCGTGTACTTCAGGTGTTTGTCTCTGTAGTATTTGTATGCAAACACCTTCCCACATCTGTCACACTTGAAGCCTTCCCCTGCATCTGGGCAAATATATATATATTTAAAAAATTATGGTAAAATAAAACCAAACCGAATGAAGAAGGGCCCGTACACAAGAAAGAATTAAATCCTGACCTTCAGAGGGGGGAACCACGTTGTTGTCCTCTCTGGGGTCTTTCAGTGTGAGGGGGATCCCGAGGAACTGGATGTAGCAGTCTCCGTACCACACCAAAAGTTCCTGGCCTGGCGTGATCTCCTTGCAGGCCTCGTAGAATATCTGCCCCTGGACCTGCACAGCGATCAGGTTCTGCTCCTCAGGAAAACGAGCACACTTCACCAAAGACATCCAGTTTCCAGATCCTCCTCTTCCATCCACAAAGTGACTGAGGCGGCCGTTCTCAAACACCTGCATTGATGGGAATGGGGGTAGGTTAAAAATTACTGCTAAAAATCTAGATATGACCAGCACTGTGGGAAGACGATTCATCACCTTACCTCCCACATCAAGGTGTTGTCGTCGTATATTTTAATTTCACTGGTGTTGACCAGTTTTCCTTGGAAAGGTCCAAAACGCGTGCCTTTAGGGATGATGCGTTTATCCGCAAAAACGCCACAATGCGACGCCTTTCCCCAAAATGCCTGGAGGATGGTTAACCCTGCAACACAGAGAGAAAGAAGACAAATTTCCGCACTCTATCATGCAATCAATTCAATTCAATTCAATTCAATTCAATTTTATTTATATAGCGCCAAATCACAACAAACAGTCGCCTCAAGTACACACGTAAAGGTGATGAAATAGTGGTTTCGTACCCTCTGGAAGTTCGAGCGTTTCTTTGTCCACTGGGAAGATGTGGGAGTCAGACACTGAAAAGAAAATGAACACACGTGAACAAATTGGGGAAATAAAACACAGTTTCATTTTTACTATTTTAGTGGGAGTATTTGGATCGTATTTGATCTTTAATTGCATTGCTAGTCAAAGATTATGATCTATGAGTCCTATTCGGCTAGAATATTAGTCACAAGAAAACATTTATGGCTGCGGGATAGCGTTTAATCGTTGCAGTTTTATTATTACGCACCAAACAAAATGAAAACCCAATCATTTTAGTCCATAATCTGAAATCTCACTTGAGGTTTCCGGCAGGGCCACTCCTGATATGGCGTGACCCACGCTGCGCTCCTGGCTGCTGGAGTAACCGTAGAGCACCGTGAACAACTCATCCTCGGTGAAGTTATAAGATGTGCCCTTTTTCTCCGGCGAATGGTCTGCGCTCCGGAGGCGAAAGAAACGCTCCTTGGGCGGTGTGTTGGTGGAGGAAGGAGCAGAGCAAGCCTGTTCACCGGAGGGGCTGCTGAAGTCTGAAGACAGCGGACCAGCGGCGTGCTCGGTCACCACAGCAGCCAGCTCCTCCGGTTTGGAGTACAGAGGGTGTCCGGGTAACATTTGGCTCAGATACGGGATGCCAGAGGCGCTCAACACGTGTTCGTGGAAGATCGAGGCATTGTGGCCACCCTGTCCGAGGAAGGGAGCGGTCCCGCCGTGCAGGCTGAGCGGCAGGGAAGCCTGAGCGTCCGACACCAGTCGACCGAGGGACTTGAGTGGGTGGAGAAGGCTGTGCGTCCGCGTGAAGAAGTCCACATAGTGATGGGGGCCCTGGAGAGGCGCAGGGTAGAAGCCCCGGGCAGGGCTGTCCTTCAGCATGCCGACTGGGTAGCTCTTCTCCTTCAGCATTACAGGGATGCTGGACAGGGACACCGACATGACAGCATAGAGGTGAGGCAAAGGGTCAAATGGAGATGGTGATATATCCTTCAGTGGGGAAGAGAGACAGAAGCAAGCAGGTGGGTGGAGGGGGGTGTAGCTATAAAAGTTTAATGTGAGGAATCTAAAAAAGGAAACATGACATCAAAAGAGGCCGAACACACCAGCACTTATTTTAATGAATGTAAGACTTTACTTCACGACATTAATTCATATTTCCGCCAAACATTATATTAATCTTATTGCAGAACAACCCTCAGTTTAAATATGTCTAATAATATTAAGTGGAGCCGAATATGGCTGAATGAAATCTACAACAAATTCACAGTTTTTCTTTTAAAATGAAAAGCCATTAAACTGTCGGGTACAGATGAAAATACCGCTTAAATATTGAGCAAAGGGGGTACGGGAAAGCAATCCGCAGTGAGCTCGGACAGCCGATTTTGCATTTTTTCCAGCTGAGAGGTCACACACAAGCCACACATCAAAGGTTCATCAGAGGCTTTCAATGACCCAGTGGATGGTGGTGTGTTTTTTAGGAACCGTTTACCAGTCAGCCAGTAAATAGAGAGACAAATCAGGGTCATGACACTAATTAAAAAACCGTCGGGCCAGAGCAGAGGTCAACATTAATGAAGCTTTTTACAGACTTTTACAATTAGCCCCCCCATATGAAGGGATCAGGGTCAGGATAGAAGTGTGTAATGCGAAATTAAATCTTATGGGAAAAAAAGTTTTTTTGTTTGTTTGTTTTGTTTTGTTTTAAAGGTACAGACGAATCATTTGAAATAATGAGTCAAATTGAACCAGTGAGTAGCCTGTCTTATACCCACATATACATGCATCAAGGGGCTGCAGCACCCCCACCCTAAATTCAAAAAGAAACTTACCTTCTGAAATAAATCAGTTTCACGCCGGCGCTGTCACCATCATGCCCACAGACCAGTTTGAACAACCTCCGTGCACTAAAATCACCGCAGACGAATGATGAGATTCTGCAGGAAGCCCGGAACAGCCTAAACTTCAGAGAGGACGTGCTGCTCTGTGGTCATCTGAGGGCACCTATCCTGTATACAGCCAGGTCTGCTGGAGATGCTCCACAGCTCTTTACTCCTATTGGCCAGGAATCAGCTCGACCTCATACATCTCAATGCCCCCATAGGAATAGATTTTCTCGGGGACAACCCACCCCCGTATTCTTCTGCGCTTCTCAGTCGGCTTCCTCTGCCACAATGAGGCCGATTACGAGAGTGAGCCGAAGGTTTCATTTTGCGCACAACGTGTGGAGTTGATGTTAATAAGGAAGA